>JAQFVV010013341.1:0-151547 GCA_028023455.1 Epiperipatus broadwayi
GTTAGCAAATTTTATAATAAAATACATATGTAAAACTTTCATTTTTATTTTAATAAAATTTAAAAAAATACTTAATACTTACTGGTAAGTAATAGTTTTTAACAGTTCGTGTTATTAAGTTAATCACAGAGACTCCAGATTTTAAGTTTGGTTCATTGAAAACTCCACCAATTAAAATCAGATGATCTTTATAAACATGAGCAGTATGAGAGAACCTGTTAAAAGAATATTGATGAACCAATTTCTTACTATTTATCCTCCTTAATTACTATTTAAAAACAAAATAAGTGAGAATGTAGTTTGGTCTATGGAAAAAAAGGCATCACATGACTTTTCTAACTTACTTTCAATACTTGAATTGGTACTGATTATTCCTTCTATTTATTCCATTCCATTTTTCATTGATTATGCTAATTTAGCTTTATAATGCTTTATTATTGAAATGACTAAGATATTATAACTATCTTATACAGTAACCTTCAGTCTAAAAATATATCATCACTAATGTTTTAAATGTGTGTATGTAAGAAAGTATGATCAGAAACCAAAAACTTGGAATTTGTAGGTGGATGTTGCTCTTTTTACCAATTTCTTTAGTTTTGTTTAATTCTTGCAATGCTAAGCAAATGCAAATTAGCTTCACTCTATTCTTTAGTTTCATTTGCTCATATTTTATGAATGCTTCCTCTTGTCTACCTTGTGTAATACCAAAAAGCAAGGGGGATTAATTTCTGACTATCATTCGTACATGGTAAACATGTGTGACTTCTTTCTTACAACTGTATTCAGCAAATTTTATTTTCTATGCATCCATCAATTCTCAAAACTTTTCATAGCAGGTTTCTTCAAATGACAAGATTCTCACGGAATTTGTCATCATCCATGTTCCACAACAGTATGATGCAGTATATGATAACTTTTACTTCTCCAAATTTCTTATTCTTCTTGTGGCTGTTCATAATTCTATTTCTTTTCGACAATCAAAATCAATAGTAATATCTAAAATACATGAACATTTCTATGCAAAAATCTCCTGGCAATGGAAGAGCTGGTGGCTATCCATGACACCTATATAAAGTCTCTATAAATGTTTTTTTCTCCAAGTTATATAGAATTGAATCAAAAATGGCCCAAATCTCCATTTTCAAGAAACTAAACTCCAAATTAATGTGTTGATATTAAAAGTTTTCTAAGTCAGAACAGAAGATGATATTTAAAAAGAAGTGCTAAGAATAAAAACATATTTGTAGTAAGAATATAAAGAAAGAAATGACCCAAAAGAAATAAAAGACTCAAAAGTGTAAAACAACATTTTGATATTGAAAGAAAAGTTACTTCTGCAATAAAAAAGAAAATATGGAACTATTACTAAAAAGAGAAATAACATTATGAAATATGTGGAAGAGTTCTACACAGAATTATATAGTAATAAAAACAAAGTTATCCCAGCATTTTTAAATAAAGAGAGGAAAAGCTTCAGGAAATGATGGAAATATAATTGAAATCTTAAAATAAGCAGATGAAGAAATATAAAAATTGTTGGCAAAGTTATGAACCAAATAGATGATTGGAAGCCTGCACTAATAATACAATATTTAAGAAAAAATGATAAAAAAAATATTAGAAATTATAGAATATCAATCTTTTATACAATATTCATACTAAGATGGTTACAACTCATCTACAGCAAATTTTCAATTTTAACCATCTAAAGGACTAATTGGATTTAAAAGTGGTTTTAGCACAATGGATTATATCCAAGTATTGAGAGAAATTATAGAAAAAATCCAATAATTATGAATTTCCACTATGCTTTGGATTGATAGATTCTAAAAAGGCATTTGATTCTATAAGCATTTGAACAGTGGTAGAGATCTCAGATATTATCATATTCTGAAAAATATTTATCAAAATGCAACAACAATGATTAAGTTACATAATAATACTAAAAAAATTAATGCTGAAAAGAGTGTATGACAGGGTGATTCCATACCTCCAAAACATTCTTCAGCAGTTTTACAAGAAGCATTATGTGAAGAAGCTAAGAAAGTAAAAATAAATGGAGATGATTTAAGTCATCTAAGTTTTGCAGATGATGTAACTGCTGTTATTACAAATAAGGTTTCAAGAAATAGGATTAAATGTAAAGGCTAAAGTAATGTCAATGGATTTTCTCAGAAAAAAATAGAGATTGATGATCATAAATTAGAAAAAGTTAGCAACTAAAAATACTTTGGTCAGATTATTAACACAAATGGAAACATAAAAGATGAAATTAATCATAGAATTAAATTTGAATGATAGTGTTTGGCTTATGGATCTGAAATTTGGACATTTAATAGAAGAGCAATACAGAAACTTCAGGTCATTCAATAAAGTATGGAGAGCCTGTATGTTAAAAATAACAAAAAGGGTACGAAAACAAAATACATAAGTGAGGAACTAATAGATATCACTGATATTACTAAAAGAATTAAAAAACTAAAATGGAGCTGGGCTGGACAGGCATATTTCTAGAAGAAATGATAATAGATGGAGCAGTTTGAAGTCTTAAATTGGATCCCAAGAAATGGGTAAGTGAAATAAGAACATTCGATGGTATCTTGAGAAGAAGAGTTTAATTAGATTTGAAGAAAAATTCATTGTGAAGTGGATCAATAATGAACAATAAGATTATATGGAATAAATATTAAAAATTTCTCTCTTTAAAGAGAAATCAAAGAGTCATCTTCCAATTAATAGCAAATTTCTTTTTGCAGTCTGTACACAATGCATTTATTTAAAAAATCTAAAGTAAAACTACCTTTATAGAGACTGTTGCAGAATGACAACTACAGCAACCCTACCAAGGAGAGGTGAAGGAAACAAAGACAATATAGAATAGTTAAAGCTGGACATGAATATTTATAATTTTTCTTTCTTCTTTGCCTTTTTAATTACTAATAGTTTGATACCCATTTACTGACCAATAGTATATAGATAGTTAGATTACTTTATAGACTAGCTGCCTAAAAAAATTTACCAAATTCTCCCTGGATATGAACCCCTTGTCACAGGCATGCTAGGCAAAGGCATTAACATTGCATCACAAGCCTTTTCCACACTTATTTTTATTAAATAATAGTGTCTATAAATAAAATTTATACAAATGAGTTATTAAGTTACTGCCAAAGTAAATTCACTAAGTGAAACATCATTATTTCTAAAAATATTCACTTAGAAAATTACTTTTATCAGCTAATTTATTTATTGGATCCATGTATAAAATATTTTGTTAAGTTCTGACCCTTGAACATAATAAAAAATAAATTTTGATTTAATTAATAGTAGTTGTCTATTGAAAATAACAAAGCTGGGCCATGATCCATGGATCTTAAACTCCTGAGATCTGTCCCTCTACACTATGCCAAATTGCACAGGACATTTTCTATAGTAACCACTCTTAATTTAAACTTCGTTACTAACTACCATTTTAAGAACAGTTATCTCCAACCTACTTGAGAGCCATCTACTATAAGCTTGAGTAATTAATGGATAGCAGATTATATAGTGCTATAAAATATTCTTGGACATATATAAGTAAGCCTAAAAAAAGTCATGTGATACTGATGTTGATATCTAGCATTTTAAATAATAAATTTTTACATTATTAGAGAGTCAATATATATACATAATTATGGACATACGAACATGACTGTACCTTGGTAAAAGTTCGGAAATGGACCAGTTTTCCCAAATCCAATTTTTTAAATTCAATGCATGTATTGAATGTATTGGTCTAAAAAAGTTATCAAGACCACATGCTATTATTAAGTAATCATTCCAAACAGATGCTGAGTGAGAGCATCGAACACCAGGGTGCACTCCTTGAAGATCAATCTAAATAATAATAGATATAGGTAAATATGCACTATCGTAAGTAAACAGATTAATACACACGCACAAAAAACAAATATATAGAAATATATAAACATATATAGAAATATAATGTACTACTGTGTGTGGGTGCATATATGTCAATGTCAGAATTCATTAATATTTAATATAACTTCGTAGTGTTTGGTAAAAATGGCAGACATGTTTGTGCACTCCAGAAAAAACTAGAATTTATTCGTAAGGCTGTTTTTAGATCGCGCTCTGATAGCTGAGGAATTTAATTAGTGCATTGACGTAATGGCGATCGACAATTCCTAGAAATATTTGCTAATTACAAATGTTTCTAGATAAGAGACGTTACCTTATTGGTCAGTGCATTGATTGATCATTGCAGTTGTCAGAGAGCGATAAGAAGACTGGGTAACATCGAGCAGTGTAACATAGAGAGCAGTTGAGTAGCGGTATTTTGAATGAACGTCTGTTTAACACCAGCAGGGATATCTCGTGTTAGTGCTTGCGGGTTAATGATCAGCGCCCAGTGGAAATGTAGTTCATGGGTGTAGCTGAAAGAGACCGCAGCGGAGATATTGAGAGCATTCATTGGAGAGCTTCGTTGCAGACCAATTCGTTGGAGAGCTTCATTGCAGACCAATTCGTTTGGAGAGCTTTGTGGCAGACTAATTCATTGGAGAGCATTCATTGCAGACCAATTCAGTGGAGAGATTGCAGACCAATTCGTTGGAGAGCTTCGTTGCAGACCAATTCATTGGAGAGCATTCATTGCAGACCAATTCGTTGGAGAGCTTCGTTGCAGACCGATTCGTTGGAGAGCACTCGTTGGAAAAGAACAGCGTGGGAATTGTATAACGTTATTTGCTGACCGCACAGTATGACTTGCAGTTATAACATTGGCACAGTTGTAAGTGTGGATATAACAAACTTCTTTTTAGACATTACTACTTTCCTACTTTACATTTTCCAAGGTATTGATTACAAATTGCTATAATAATATCTTAGAATTGGCATTTCAGGAAGACATTCACTGACCCTGTTCTATTTTTATTTTTCTTTGGCAAGATACAATTATATGCCTCCATTTATTTTGGCCAATTTATCTCTTTCGTTACCCAATATTAATATTTTTTTGAGTTTTCCATACTTATTTCAAAAGCTTTGAATCTAACAATAATTAAATTGTTTCTTTAATAACCTTTTCCTTAATTTTCTTTACTTAATATTATATTTGAATGCTATTTTTTATTACTTTCACTATTACAGCAATAACTTACAGGCTTCAAAAGAAAAATGGCCACTATATCTACCACCAAATTACTGAAAATAAATCTGTATAAGAATGTCTGTGGCTAGTACTTATACTACCTGTGATAGTTTACTTGCCATAATAAAATAAATTCAAAAGCTAAAAGTCCTTGAAGCAAACTCAAATCTAACTTTTCCATTGTTCAAACAGCAAATGATCTCCAGAGTAATAAACATTTTGTTTTAATATTCATACAATGATTGTGCTAATATTGGATATTATTAGGAATCATATGATTATGTTTTCAAACATGTAATACCTCTAGATTATGAATCATCTCTATGTATCACCAAATATTACTCATTGCTAGTGAAACTCTTAAGCATGTGTAGTTAATGATTTCCAGATGTTGAGCCATACACTTTATACGGAAAGTGATTTATAGAATCAGAAATATAAGAAAATAGGAAGAGGAAGGTGGGCTTTAGAAATGAGGATTTACAGAAGAATCTAAAAGTCTTGAAAAAGACACATCTGTTTTATTGCATGAAATCTGCCAAAGATGATGATGATAATGATATCAAATATTCTCTTTCATTTATCTAAAATATTAATCTAAACTAATATTTGTAGTAATAATATAAAAAAATTAGAACCTTGATCCATTCAAAATCATCTGTATCAATAAGAAAGCAATCTCCAAGAACTGTAAAATAATCTGTTTTTCCTCCATATATTATTAGCTTTTCTCTATCTGAAAAATATATAAAACTTAATATCTTGATTAATAAATATTTTATACAATAATAAAAATACATATACACATATAACTTACTACGATATTTGCTTCTTTTTTTGCTGAAATCGACAACAAAAGAATTTTTGTCGGAAAATGTGTGATGACAGCATTTGCTTGCAATTATACATTAGATTATATGTATTTAGAAAAATTCAAACTTTATTTAAACTTTTCAAATACGTTCAACTAGTAATAATATTAGAATACAAGTATAATTTAATATACTTGGATATTAGATGTAATTGTAGAGGATTTGAACACAGACTTTCAAGCAGCCTTCAACTATCGACTCTATCTCATATAACCGATATGTCAAAAAGGTAAATGATCTCCAATATATGTATTATCTTTTTCACATGTGTGTGATCATGTGTATTGGTTGTATGAGATATAGTCGATAGCTGAAGGCTACTTGAAAGTCTCTGTTCAAATCCTCGACAATTTCAAACTACTAGTAGTAACACATATGTAAGTATATAGCACAACGTTTCAAGTATTATTATTTTTATTCTCCTCTCTTCTTCAGAAAATTGCTGACCTGACCATGACAATAGTTGCACGGAAATCAAACTTGAGAATTTACAAATACTGAATTAAGTCAACCTAGTATGATAATTCATAATGTTTTGAAACCATTCATTAACACTGGCTTTAAGAAAAAATGAAGAAATCGGGATTCTCATAAATAATTATATAAAATTTCTACTGAGTGTTGCTATTACCAGAATAGTCTAGTCAGTTAAAGCATCACCTTGCATTCAATATCCACAAACTTAAAGATCCTAGGTTCAATCATGCCAATACTCTTACTGGTAATCCAGCAATACTAAAGAGTACCATTTAAAATGTGTTATATACTAACTTGCATTATTAAGTCATTGAAAACTTTAAATAAAGTTTCAATGTATATAAATAAATACACCAAACTTCTTTTTAAAACTTGTTTTTCATATGACTATTATTTTTCCTTGAAAAAGACTATATTATAAAATAGTCAAAATATTGGTGTGAAGTTATATTTTTTAGTTATATAAAAATCAAGTTTTAAAAAAAAGTTTGGTGTATTTATTTATTTATATATATTGAAAGTTAGGAACTATTTTTGAAAAGAAAACTGTGTAGATAATATTTTAAATTCATAAATAAAGTTTCACAATAGGAACTATTTTTGAAAAGAAAACTGTGTAGATAATATTTTAAATTCATAAATAAAGTTTCAATTTTTTAAAAATCCAGTTAATGGATATAGTCTAAATATAATTAACTATACACACACAAAAAAAAACAAATGCATCATTCAAAGGTAACCTGAACACTTAAAAAAAAAAAAACAGACATAAAATAATTTATACAACAATGAAAAGTTTCAAAACTAATACTATAAATAACATACTTTTAAGAAAGATTGTGTATATGTACATCAGAGACAAAGCATCCATGTATTGAATGGAATGAGTACTTCTGTAGAAAAATTCACTAAAACTTTCAAAAGTTTTAATTAAAATTCAATTTAAAAAATTCACTTTCAATTTTTTTTTTTTTTTTACTAACAGTTGAATTGTTTTATATATAACAAAAGAATGAACTTGACTAATGCATTCTAATGTAATTTTTTTTATTAACAGTTGAATTTGTTTTATATATAATGAAAGAATGAACTTGATTACCTCATTATAACAGAATTTTTTTTATTAACACTTGAATTTGTTTTATATATAATGAAAGAATGAACTTGACTAACGCATTCTAATGCAATTTTTTTTACTAACAGTTGAATGTTTTATATATAACGAAAGAATGAACTTGACTAACAGAATGCAATTTTTTTTACTAACAGTTGAATTTGTTTTATATATAAAGAACGAACTTGACTAACGCATTCTAATGCAATTTTTTTTATTAACAGTTGAATTTGTTTTATATATAACAAAAGAATGAACTTTACTAATGCATTCTAACACAATTTTTTTTACAAACAGTTGAATTCGTTTTATATATAAAAGAATGAACTTGACTAACACATTCTAATGCAATTTTTTTTACTAAAGGTTGAATTCGTTTTATATCTAAAGAAAGAATGAACTTGACTAATGCATTTTTTTTACTAAGAATTGAATTCATTTTATATATAATGAAAGAATGAACTTGACTAACACATTCTAATGCATTTTTTTTTACTAACAGTTGAATTAGTTTTATATATAACGAAAGAATGAACTTGATTACCTCATTCTAACAGATTTTTTTTTACTAACAGTTGAATTTGTTTTATATATAACGAAAGAATGAACTTGACTAACAGAATGCAATTTTTTTTACTAACAGTTGAATTCGTTTTATATATAAAGAAAAAATGAACTTGATTAATGCATTCTAATGCCATTTTTTTTACTAACTGTTGAATTCATTTTATATATAATGAAAGAATGAACTTGACTAACATATTCTAATGCAATTTTTTTTTATTAACAGTTGAATTAGTTTTATATATAATGAAAGAATGAACTTGACTAACGCATTCTAACACAAATTTTTTCACTAACAGTTGAATTCATTTTATATATAACAAAAGAATGAACTTGAACGCATTCTAATGCAATTCTTTTTACTAACAGTTGAATTTGTTTTATATGTAATGAAAGGATGAACTTGACTAATGTATTCTAACACAATTTTTGTGTAATATATATATATATAATAGGTGCTATTACGTAAAAATTGTTATGGCAATTGAAATAAAAACATTATAAAAAAAGGAAGTGTGCTTCCATTCCTAAAAAAGTCATGCTTCATCACTGATGTACATATAATATCTAGATTCTTTGTCATTACTAATAGTAATATGAAATAATACAACAGAGATTAGAATTTAGAATAACCATCAATTTAAATAAATTAATTAATAATACAATGAACAAAATAAACAAATTGGATCGACTTAATATTGTATATGCAATAGGCTATAACCAAACACTGTCTTTACACCTACTATGGGAAAACAAAAGCTAATCTAAGAACAGGATTATTACAATACACTTTCATGTATAAATAGCCAAGACTGATTCAAGCAATACATTGCATTTTACAACCACAAAAGGGAATATAAGCAGAGTTATGATTCTAGTGCCAGTGAAATAATGTGCGATGAGAGAATCAATAGAAAAAGTAAGATCAAAGGCATGGTTTACGGCACAAAATGAATATGTAATGAACCGAAGAACTAAGTATTCAAATTAAAATAAAATGAGTCTCATAAATTCTTAATAGAATAACTAGGATTGTGACACACCACACCCATTGAAAGTATAATTGGTCTATTTAATTCTTCTATTATATTAAACCTCTATTATATTTTCATATTATATGTATATAAAAGATTTTGTTAGGCCATGGAGACCTCTATCTTCATTCATAGATTATTATGTAAGCAGATTTAATCAATAAATATAAGATGGCTGTACCACTCCAAAAATGATATCAAAATTTGAACTGCAAATGTGATTTACATGAAGATAGAAAAAATAATATTTGCCTTTAAAATGAGTAGTGAAAAAAAATAGGACAAATTTAATGGAAAGCAGAAGAAACATACAAGTGAATAAAGTAAATAAAGACAAATTTTTGTTTTAATTTAGATATTTTTATAATAATAATAAAAAAAATAGAATAAAAAGATATTAGAATTTCTGAAATGGATAGAAGAGGATGTGTCAATATTCACTCATGTAATGATATGAAACCAATTATGAATGGGAAAAAAATAATAAGTTTACAATAATTAAAAGAATTCAAAGAAAGATAACAAATCTCTTGATTATTTGATATTTCGTTATGGTGAATGATCCTAAGAAAAAATTGTCAAATATTTCTATTCTTTCAATATCATTTCTGAAATCAATTGTTGCCCTTGTTAAATTTTTTCATATTTACCCATAATCCTATCTTTTCACTCATTCTTTAATTTTCCTAATGGCAATCGTGTTGTTTTGTTTTTAATTTTATATTTAAAAAAGGTTGTATTATTACATATCTAAGCTATTAATGTTGTTTATAGCCAATTCTGAACTAACATTTGCCTTTGTCCAATTTAATTTTCCTCCTTAAATATTTAGAATACATGCTGAATAGACTGGAAAAGAATGTTTTGGTCAGTTGAACTTCTCTTGCTAATGTAAACCACTCTTTTCCACTATAGCCTGTTTTAATTGCAGCTTCTAATATATTCCTTGTAAGAAAAATGGAATGTGTATATTTATTTCCCTAAAAAAAACATTCCACAATTAGGCAAGATTAACTGAATGAAAGGCCATGATGTAATCAAACAATAAATTGCAGGAATTAATTCTACAATTTTCAAAATACCAATATATATATAAGCTCAAGGCCAATTAGAGGAGGGGCAGCTTCTCCAGACCTTGCAATGTTAGGAGCATCAACATGGCAACTCAATATGTTAAACAAAATGGCTCATAAAACAGCCTTAATTTTACAGTTAAATTCCCAAAAAAAAAAAATTCGAGAAAAACTTTTCCAAGCAGGCATACCATGAGTTGAAAACATAAGCCAGTTTAGGAATGAGGTACCAATTTGACGACTCTGTGATGAAAGCAATTGCAGCACTTGGCGACTGGCAGACCTAATAATTTCAGCACCATGTCAGTCAGTTCTGTGCTAACGTTTTACGATACCAATAGTGCTAGAGTGAATCTACCCTATTCAAGTGCTATCCGGATCTGATCTGCTTGCTCATTTCTGCGACTTATAACTAACTGCTCTCAGAGTCCTGTTTTGGGCCATGTAAATAAAAATTCTTATTTCTTCTCTCTCTCCCCTCATGTTCTTATTTTAAATTTTGAAGGGCCCCTAAAATGTTCATTGCCCTGGGTCTCGCATTTTCTTTGAAAGGCCCTGTATAAGCTATAATCAGTTTATGACATAACCGCCATCATTCAGGAACACAAAGTAAGAAGTTATGCTATTCTAGGAATAGATTTAAATCTGTATTTGCATATAAGTTCTTTAATTGCAATGAAAGTTTTTACTTTGGCAATGTTTTTATTTTGAGTGTGATAAATGATATGAAAAAAAGAACACTCAAATAAGATGAATAATTTATTAAATGAACAACATAATTGTGTAAAATATACACAAACTATGAAAAGTTAATTTTTCACGTAGGACATTAATGTTGTGTGATTTTAATGAAACTTAGATTTTTAAATTCTAACTATAAAATGGAACTAAAGATGGCAGTCATGCCAGTAGTTGGCTATAGCTTTAGTCTGCAAGTTGTGTAAGGAAGGCATAAAAAATATTAGGCATCTGTTAATTGAATGTAAATGTCTGAAAGCAGAAAGAATACAAATAATGAAGTTGTAGAAGAATAAATATAAACAAAGTGTTTTACAGAAAGTGGGTTATTGGTTTTTATGCTGGGTTTGGGAAAAGATAAGGGGGATTTAGTTTGAAGGTCATGGAGTTGATAAAGATTATGTTGTGGCAATGGGTTGGAGCAGGATAGAGAAGAATATGGGAAAACTTAGGGTGGGGAATGGAAAGTGGCAAACAGGTTTCTCTGGACATAGTTGTTGACAGATTCCTGACTCTGTATAAGGAGAAGTCACAGTGCATCACATCATATAGCTTTTATTTATATATTTATTTAATTATACATTGGTATTTTGAAAATTGTAGAGTTAATTCTGGTAGTTTGTTTTATTATATATTATTTTATCTGATTTTATATATATATATAAACTTTTCCTGGAATTTACCAGTGTTTCCAATTACCAAACTATAATCGTGTAAGATTCTAATCTGTACTGTATGATTTCCAAATTAAGTTTGGGTGTCGAACAAGAGATATAATATGATAGTTGCACATCATGACAAGATTTCATTCTTTGATAAAGGAATAAAAACTGACTTCTCTCAGTTTATAGACTATCAAATAGTTTTCCAAATTAATTAGTATAATTTGATCAGTATTTTTGTAGATGCCTCTTAACTTTCTTTCAAATTTTCTTATTTAATATCATTAATTATATAACTCTTACTTTTTGGCAAGGACTGTATATCTAATTTGATACCAGCTTCTAGTACTGAAGATTATTTGATATTGAATATATCATCAAAAGTGTTTTGACTGATGTCATACTCCCATGTATTTATCAATATTTGATCTTTGCTTTTCAGGAGTAATCTACTATAGAATTTTTTTTTCGTAACCATATCAGGGCTGAAACCTTTTGATATTATGAATCCCTTAAATTACAGTTTCATCTTTCTAAACTGATTTCTATTTTTCAACATCTTTGCAAATATTGTTACAATATTGCTCATTACTTTTCCTGAAATTTCCTATTTATTCACTATATCTTATGATATCATTTGATTTTTCTAATTGTTTCATCTTCCATCTTCCACATATATTTTATTCCTTTTAATCTGTTCTCTCATCAATCACATCCTTGATATCAATCCCATTGATGACCTTGCCATTATTTTTAAGCTCCATTTAAAATTTATGCATGATTATTTCAGATTTGTTTCACCATCTTTCCCTGGCTTAAGTTTTTGCTATTAAAACGAAAGTCTTATCATTGGATTCCAAGAATTCAATCAACGTGATTTTTCTAGGAATTCCATTCTCTATGTGTACATGGATAAAATCAATGTTTTGACTGCTTAACAAATATATTGGCAACAAAAAGTTTGATTACACAAATAGTTATTAATTATTCTCTTACTTCATTTATGCTGCCAAATCCATACCGACCAATAGCATTTCCTTCCTTCCCATTTCCAACTTTGACAACTTGGTTACCGCATGTGATTGTAAAACTTTTCAATATTTTCTCATGCTCAATTATATACGTTGATAATTTGTAAATAGCACTTTAAAGAATTAATATCATTTCAGTTTGTTATATACATTTAAATCTAAACTAAAATAAACCACTATTCTGTGAGAAAGAGTGTTATTTTTGTTTAGATTTCATATACATTAAGCAATAATTATTTGAAATTTATATTTTTCAATTTTTTTATTATCAACGTAAGTTTTTTTAAAATTAAGATCAATCGCCATTCTTTGTATAATTAATTCTAAATTCAAAATTATTAATGCCATATTTATATCTCCCTAATATATTCTCCTTGAATTTCCAATAATATTAGCAAATGAAATATTAATATCATAAGCTTAAAGAAGAAGTAGGTCCATTCTAT
Source organism: Epiperipatus broadwayi (assembly GCA_028023455.1). Taxonomy (NCBI): domain Eukaryota; kingdom Metazoa; phylum Onychophora; class Udeonychophora; order Euonychophora; family Peripatidae; genus Epiperipatus; species Epiperipatus broadwayi. Next base: position 13,167 of record JAQFVV010013341.1, read on the forward strand.
TCTTTATCATTTGCTAATATGAAGATAATTATTTATTCATAGCTCACGACAGAATGTTTTACTTTTCATGTATAGTATTCTATTCATATTTTCATTAAGCCATTTAAAGAGATTTCCAGGAATGAAACAAGTTTTTTAAACAATATTTTATAGTTATTGCAATGATAATTATATACTAATAAATAATGAAAAATATAGCATTTTATAAATTTTAAATTAATTTGTGTTTTTGATAGAAAACAGCTTTCTACATCTAAAAATTTGTCCAATAACCCTAAGATTTAGATATATTTTGTTTTACTTGGATATTAAAAAATCCATCTGATTCAAAGATCAAACCCAAGTCTTTTCATTTACTATTTAAATTTATTTTTGAATTATTAATTTTAAATAGTAATCAAAAAGACTTGGGTTTGATCTTTGAATCAAATGGATATTTTGATAGCCAAGTAAAACAAAGCATTGACCAAGTCATTAGATATGAAAAAGTTTTTGTTTGCTATATGTCTCTGAAATCATAGTGCTGATAAATAACAAATATATGAGTTACAAAGAGTTTGTAATAAATATTTAAAATGTTATTGATTTTAACAATATTGCTGATGGTGTTTCATTAAAAGATTTTAAGAGCTTTAAAACATCTTAGGCTCTTATTTGACATAATCATTGAAAAGTTAATATTAACACATTCTTGTTCGACAATAAATATTAAGAAGTATGGATGCAGTTTGAAAAGACAAGTATTTTTAGTTTTAGACCATGTACTTATCATTCTACACAAGTTACAAAACTAATAATTTTAATTATATGTAAATGATTTTTACTGCTGATTAAAGATGTAATGTTTAGGAATGTAAATACTTCGTGGAAAAATTATGTCCCAATATGTGACTAGTTGATTAAATATGTAACATTTAGGAAAATAAATATTTCATAGAACAATCATGCCCATAGTACTGATATCATCATCATCAACCATTATCAATCCACTGCAGGACGAAGTTCTCTCCAAGTTCAATCCATCTTCCCCAATCTTTAGCTTCTCTTCTCCACATTACCCCTGCACACTTTCTTATTTCATCCATCAATCTCACATGTGGTCTCTTTCTGGGTCTTTTACAATCTCTTGGAATCCAGTTTAAAATTTCAAGTGTCCATCTATTATCCTCTTCTAGCAATATGTCCAGCCTAACTCCTGTCTTTTAATTTTTTCAATGAGGTCAGTAACACTTGTTTGTTCATATATTGCATTTTCGATCTCTTCTTGTTACTCCCAACATACATCTTTCCATGCTTCTTTGTGTAATCTGAAGTCTCAGAAAGGAGTTTGCAATTAACCCTCTTGGAGGCCTTAAAGGAACAGAGCAGAGCAAATTCCTAATGTCCACTTCATACGTTCTTGTTGTTGCAGCTGTTATTACTATGTGATTATTCATATAGTATATGAACATAGATGGGCTGCTCACCAACATGCATTAGCCAGCATGGTGAGTTTATTGGCTTTTTATCTCTGAGTTTAAGCATTGATATACGAAAAGGTAAATATATCTGCAAGTTTATTTAAAAATGGTTCTTTAGAATCTGCTTGCAAATTGTCATAGTAACATATTCAGACATGATTGTTCAGTTAGTATTTACAAAGTATAATATACAGAATAATCAACACTTATAATAACCTTTCCATAAATGGTAATTTATAATGTGTATCAAAAAAGGATCTTGTCAAATTGATTGCTAAGATATTGTAGTTGTAATGTGATTTTTATACAAATATTACTGTAAGTAGTGCTGTATATAATGTAACGGCTAAATAAATAATAATATTACATTTAAACAAAGTTTTAAATACACTTCTTAATTGAAATATTTTTTATGGTTATATATGTACATATAGAACAAGACCAAGATGTACCCTGAATTTTAATAACATTTGCTGAATGTCGCCATCTAGAACATGGCATAATATCCCGAGTAGGCATTTTCTGCACAGACAAAACAGAATTTTCATCAAAACTGCAATTATTGTCCGGATTAAGACAAATAATATCTGAAAATGACTTTAAAGGCGAGAATCTGCCTCCAAAAATAAGAATTCTGCCATCATGTAAGCGAGTCAGTGAATGTCGTATTCGATTACCTGATAAAATAAAATTATCCTTAATTAATTAAATTATTTATAATACATTAATAAAATCTAAATAAACTAGTTATAAAAATTACATAAGTAAATATTATATATGTATCAAGGATGTAATACTTTCATCTGCATGTATAAAAGCATGTCTAGATCATGAGTTATGACATGAAATGTGATAATGTGCTTCACACCTTAACTCGTGATGAAAAACACGCTAACATTAAATTATATTTTAAATTGAGAAAAACTGCTACTGAAATATATGAATGATTCGTACTGCGCATGGCAGTGAAAGCATGGATTGCGAAAATGTTTTCAATTAGTTTGTATGATTTCATGATAGCATGGAAAGCATTAAAGATGATCTATAGAAATATGAAAACCACTGTGACATTTCACATTGAACAGGTTATCCTGGCCTGTTAGCTTCTGAACATTTCTGTTGTGAATAACACGTGTTAATTTGGAGGTGATGTAAAGACATCATGGACAGAAAAACAGTCATCTTACCACTGGAACACACTGTATATATGTAAGCTAAAAAAGTTAGTTATTGCTATGTTTTTATACGTATCATCTTTTCTGTCAAAAATTCAAAAGAGCTACAGTCAGTTCTAGTAAAGTATATAGTTTACCAGATTAGTATTAGGCTTATATAAATACGTAGGCAAGATAATCGAATTCAAAGCTTTAGAAAGGTTAAAAATACTACCATTAATTCAAACTGCATAATAGAAGTAAAAAGTGGAATCTGATTGGTTGCAAGCTAAAATAATACTTGCATTTCAGAAATGTCTGGCACTGCCATCTGGTGATTAGTGATTACTCATGCTTACATTGTTGGCTCAGGAATAGGACAATATAAAATGGATCTCCCTATTTATAATATGTATTCATGATTCAAACTCCTTATTAAAAGTTTATTTTTGATTAAAAATCTCTATTGTTTGACTGGTACTTGGACATCTAAAACAAAAATAATTTATCATGTAGGCCAAATATTGAAATAACTACAAAACAATCTTAACACCAATCTACAAGATAATTTGCTAACATCTGTTTATATTCATTTATTATATTTGAATGTACATTTATTAATTAAAGATTGAATCATTTCCTTTTTTCAATCTGCACAAAAATTCTAATGAAGGCTCCGTGAATTACGTTAAAGATAAGGATCTAAACATAAAATTCTTTATGACAGCCAAACTGCAAGATAGTTTAAAATTTCTGCCCTAATTTATTTATAAATGAGCGAATAAATAAATAGTTCATTTATATATATTGAAATAAATAATAACATTTATTTATTCTAGCATATTCAAGTTTGATATCTAAAATCAAAATAAATTAAGAGCATTTTACAATAAAAGCAATATGAAATAAAGTACATTTTAAAACTGTAATGAGTTCTTAATCCATTATTCATATATACATATGTCATTTTCGTACTGGTATTCTCTGCTTCCTTTGATCCTGTAATCAGTACCACAGAAATATATATTATATTTCTATGGCTGTTATTTTTTAAACTGATGTTTTATTATATTTGTCAATGACTAATCATGGTGGCAATATAATATTTTCTTACAGTTTTTTTTTTAATTTGAAACAACATAAAAATACTATTACTGTATATATATATAATATTGAAATACAATTATAGTGTATATATTTAACCTAGATGTAATTAAAGAGAATTTGAACCCAGATTTTCAAGCTCCATACAGTCATCCACTCTATCCAATATAACTGATACACATGACTACATTTTCACATGTATGTAGTCATGTGTATCAGTTACATTGGATAGAGTGGATGGTTGTATGGATAAGTTTGGGTTCACATCCCCTTTAATTATATATATATATAAACATCTGCAAATACTGTAATTAATTGACTCATTATAGAATAATATTCTGATAATAAATTTTCTAAATTAGAATATAAATAAAATAGTTATGATTTTCAAAACCCTTTTTATAATTTTATTATTAATAAATGCCATTCAAATTTAGGATTACAAAAAAAAAATTAGCTATCAAAAAAATAATTAACTGAAGTTTATTTAGAATGAAAACAACTGTCTCACCTACTATTAATCTTCTTTCTCTATTTCTAGTTATGCTTTAGTTGTCTTAAATTAGCTTGTGACCTTTTTTTAATGATTCACACAGCTACAATTATTATTTAAACCAATGAGGAGATTAAAAACAATAGCCAACGTTTCCAAAGTCTTGGATAAGCTCCAGATACACAAATAATAAAAGATCGGGATGATCTGCTATAATTACCCTAGTTGGACTTTAGCACCTTCAGAGCCAATAATCTGGGTTTGCCTCCTCCATTGTTCCTGATCTACTGACAGTTACTATCCACTCTGGTAATAAACAGGAAAAAGTGTGCATGATCTTTCCCTTCACAGTTTATATAGTCCCTGTATTTCTCTTATCAGTTCCTTTAATCTCTGTTCTTGTCAAACTAGAACAAATATGGCTCATTCTCTCGATGTTTCTTTTTCCAATTAACTTATGTTTTCCCGAATAAATATTACAATTATTTCCATTATACATATTTATAATATATAGGTTATATGAGCACAGACTTTCACACAACCCACCACTCTCCACACTATCTCATAACACTGATACACTTGAACACATATGTTGAAAAGATAAATAATCACCAATATACGTATTTCATGCTAAACCAGCAATCATCAGTTGGTCCAGATTACCATCTCTACACATATATGCTATAAGTGCTCAGATATATATTAAGATAGCCAATCCTCATACTTTAATGGACAGGCTTCAATCTACTCCACACTCCATCTCTTCAACTGTCCATCCAATTGAAAATCTGATGCTGAAATGCTCAAAGGCCACCCTGAGGTCAAGATTCTTGTCATACCCATGTTGACCTAAGGTCAATCTGACCCCTCATGTGCAGGGCATAATCCATTTAATACATATACAAGGGATGGGCAGACATCTCTTCTATGTAATAACTGAAACCCACAGGCTTATTATATACCTGTGTCTATATATGTATAGAAGAGATGTCTGCCCATCCCTTGTATGAGTATTAAATGGATTATGTCCTGCACATAAGGAGTTAGATTGACCTTAGGTCAACATGGATGTGACAAGAATCTCAGCCTCAGGGTGGCCTTTGAGCATTCCATCATCAGAATTTTCAATTGGATGGACGGTTGAGGAGTTGGAGTGTGGAGTAGATTGAAGCCTGTTCATTAAAGTATGAGGACTGGCTATCTTAATATATATCTGAGCACTTATAGCATACATGTGTAGAGATGGTAATCTGGACCAACTGATGATTGCTGGTTTAGCATGAAATACGTATATTGGTGATTATTTATCCTTTCAACATATATGTATTCAAGTGTATCAGTGTTTTGAGATAGTGTGGAGAGTGGTGGGTTGTGTGAAAGTTTGTGCTCATATATTCTAAATATTACATATATAGACACAGGTATATAATAAGCCTGTGTGTTTCAGTTATACATATTTATGTAAGTTTTGATTTTAAATTACTTTATTTATTTATTTACACATTTTTTATATATATCTACTTCTGGAGTAACAATTACGAAAGTTATAATTATTCAGCAGTGAAACACTACAACACTAAACTCTATACTTTAAATTGAAATAAATGATAAGAAAATATTTTATATAAAAAGAAACAAAATCATTAAAAAATATAATGTACTTATATCTAATCTCTATAATTTTATACCATTTTAATGTTATTATTGTGGCATTAAAATTATATATGACACGCTGATTCCATAGCTTCCATCATCATTTAATGATATTAATTAATTTAAATTTCTTTGTCTTAGTATTCTTTTAAATTACCATATTACATCATACAAAGTTACATAATATTATTTCTTTAAAAAAATAAAATAAACAAGTTAATTTCTTTAATTTTAAAAATATGCTAATAATCTTTTTTTTATAATATCAACTTCAAAATATGTTTATTTCTATTAAATATTAAAGACTAATCTTGAAAGGTTTTATATTTTTTATTAATTGAAAATATTTAAGATTCGTAATTTAAAAAAGCCTTATAAAATATTAGTTAATTAACAGTGTCTACTAAATTTTTTGAATACAATTAAATAAAAATGACTTCAATTTATGTTTTTGATTGACAAATGTTTTTTTGTTATTAAAAACAGATCATATAAAAGTCAGAACATGTTTGAAAAATTAGTTTTTAGTTCAGTACAGTAATGAGCAATACAGATTATAGTTCATAGAACAAAGGCAAAAGCATGGCCATTATTACTACTGTCCACATTCTGGTAATAATGATTAACTACAAATATTATTGAAACACTACTGTTTGTTTGTGTCAAGTGATTGAAAGAATGTCATTAACAAAAAACTCATCCAATTTAAAATACTAGCTAAAGAAAAGTCTGCTGAAGATTAATATTCAATATTACAAGCATAAAATTATCTAGTTAATATTTAATAACTTTAAAATTCAGAGGCTTTATCTTTCTGGAATAGCTAAAAAAATAAATAAATCATAAAATCACATATATAAATATAGAAAGTCAATCTAAAACAAACTATCTTTAGTTAATGAATAAAAGAAAATTGTTCTGCTAAATGCAAAAAACCGTAAAAACAAGTGATAATTACCCTCCTCAAGTTGTTATAAAAAAAAACTTCTTTAAATACATATGATAGATTTCATGAAAATATCTGAGATATAAAAAGTATTTTAGAATTACTTTTTCCATTTAAAAAATGTTTAATTTTATAATTTCAAATGGTAAATCCAATATATTTATTATTCGTAATATGAACAGTTACACATTCTCTTAATAAAATATGTTGAAGCAGGTATTAAATAAAAAAAATTTACCATTGCATACTGTAGTAAAATTAATTTAATAGTTAAGTATAAAATGGCAACTAATTTGTTGATTTAGATGCTTAATAAGAAGTTGGATTTATTTTAAATTAGCATTCAAAAAACAATGTCTGTAGCCAGGTTATAACAAATATAAAAATATGTGCACATATATAACCTAGTTGCCATTTCTGAAGGATAATGTCACCCTGAAAATAAATATTTCTTATATGAGAGATGCAAAAAGTAAAATGAAAATGTTTGGTAGATTAGAATTTATGGATGATAAGAGAATAGCCAAAATAGTATTTAATTGGGTTATGAATAAAGGGCAGATAACAAGATGGGTGAGAAAGATAATCCGGTATGCAGAAGATTTGGATAAAGAATTTATGTCAGTATACTTTTACAAAAGGTGGGATGATTGTGTTAGGAGGATTGTTGAGTGTTATAGTGTCAAGGAGGAATGGGATAGAAGAATAGATGCATTAATAAAGAAGAGGGAATTGGAAAGATAGAGAACTAGTATGGAGAGTTTAAATATATATAGAAGTTTCAGAATATCGGGTGCAAATTAATTTATGATAACAGCAAGGAAAGTAGTTTATTGTTTAAGGCTCAAACAGGATCTTTAACAACGAAGGAATATACACATAAATGGAATAATGTGAGGGATTTAGTCTGCAAGTTGTATATGGAAGGCATAGAAAATATTAGGCATCTATTAATTGAATGTAAATGCCTGAAAGCAGAAAGGGTACAAATAATGAAGTTGTGGGAGAATAAATATAAACAAAGTGATTATACGAAAAGTGGGTTATTGGTTTTTATGCTGGGTGTGGGAAAAGATAAGGAAGATTTAGATGTAAAGGTCATGAAGTTGACAAAAATTATGTTATGGAAATGGGATGGAACAGTTTAGAGGAGAATATGGGAAAAACTTAGGATGGGGAATGGAAAGAGAATAAAGTGGCTAACAGATTTCTCTGGGCATAGTGGCTGAGATTCCTGACCTCATATAAGATGTCACTGTGCATTGCATCGCATCTCTTTATTATGAGTATATGTATAGTTAAAAAAATACTATAACCTTTTTATATACCTAGAAATACCTAATATGATATTATTTTCCAGATAGTTGATCTATTAAAAATAATGACCATATATGATATCATTATATTTGTTTACAACTCTGATAAATAATTAATCCTATTTTAAAATATACATTTTATAAAGTCCATTGTGAAATATGGATGGATAAATTATTCTTATGGGAGTCTGCAAGCAACTTCCTGCCTATTCCAATACATGCATATCTTTTGCAAGTAGTTGATGTGGAATGTATTGAATTACATATAATTTTTAAATTGTGTTTCTTATCTATAAAAGGGTTAGGAACCTTGTGTTGGATTAGCATAGTAGTAAATAATTTTGATAATACTTCATAATGTGAACTATATTTGCAACTTACCACATTTATCTGGATCGACCACCTTCAGATCAAATACTGGACTTGACCCTAAATTAAAAAGTGTAAATCCTGTTCCACGAGTATGATGACCATTAACTTTTCCAAATCCACCAACAGTTAGAATATGTGAAGAGTCAAGCCATTCACTGCAATGGCTGTGCCTCTGAAGAGAGGAATTGATATTTGATAATTGCCATGATAATCTTGGGTCTAAGAGGAAATCAATTTTTTGGGGACGATTCCCTGGAAATATATATAAAAATAATAATAGTAAAACAGTAATTGTAATAATAATTAGGATAATTATTATAATTCATTCAACATGATTAAATCAAGTGAATTTATTTTTTTCACATAAATATATTCAGCATGTTTACAAATATGAGCATAATTATAAAGAGAGATTTCTTTCTTAACATATAATGGTTTATATTAAAGATTTTAAGACTTCTCATTCGATAATTTAATATACAAAAATTAACAAAGCGTATGACACACTTGAATGAGAAGCTATAAAGATACACAGAAATTATTACATGCTAAACGCTTTCGAGGCCTTTTGCCTCATATTCATAGCGGTACTGTGAGCTGCAGAACGAAGAAATAGGGCAAGGAAACAAAACTCCATCAATAGACGAGATACCTGCTTTGACATCTCCAAACGTTGGACTATCTAGTTCATTTGCATACGCTTTGCATACTGTTTTGTTTCCTTGCCCTATTTCTTCATTCTGCAGCTCACAGTACCGCTATGAATATGAGGCAAAAGGCCTCGAAAGCGCTTAGCGTGTAATAATTTCTGTGTATCTTTATAGCTTCTCATTCAAGTGTGTCATACGCTTTGTTAATTTTTATATAATGGTTTAATAATTCTGAAATGACTATTTGGTCCAGTGGTAGAAAAGCAGCTCTGAACTCAAAATCCATTAGTCACAACCTATTTAGTTCAACTGCTTTTAGTGCTCAATTTTCTTTGAGTGATTATTAATTTTTTTAACTATAGAAACCATTAGAAACTTCACTCAAATGTGAAAAATGTTTGAAAATATTAAAAAATCAATAGTCTGCAAATATCTCTATTTCATCGGAAACCAAATTAAAATCTTTTGCTTAGTAAACAAATATGCAGCATCCTAACACGTCAGAATTCTCAAGGATGGATTCTTTATTTAAAGTCTAATACCTCTATAACCATCTATAGCAAATGCAAGATCTATTCTCTGCCCAAATTAGGATCCATACACACTATCACCTTTCACATTCCTTTCTCTCTTGACAAAACCAATGCGATTAAACCTTTTCCTTGATATGTTCTAATAATTATTTAACTCTGATTCTTATTTGCTATGTCAATTTCACTCTTCTGCAATTTTTCATTATAATTCTCTTCTAATAATGTATTGAATTCAGTCTTTACTTCTGTAAAAATAGATATGTTCTCTATTTGTTTCCAATAATGTTACTTACTTATATTTTAAAAATTGAAATATTTTAACACTTTTCCGAATTTTAATTCTAATACATATTATAACTTAATCCCCTTCCCCCATGAATGCTTTGAATCTACTATATTTTGTTGTAAAAATAGAAAAGTTTTTGATCTATTTTAACAGTCATATTCTTTAAAAGGCATATGAATGTAAATTCTGTTTATGGATTCACAATTAGTGAACATAATGGTTGCATTCTAACAATTTAAATTAACTATAATTTTTGTTATCTATTGATTATACCTAATTATTTTATTCAGGTCATCATTTTCAACTACTGTTGACTTACTGCAAGTAAAATGTTTCCCAAATTTTATACAACTTCTCCAATCCATAACCTCTATTCTCCACAACCCACTAATGAAACCTTTCTTATTTCATCCATATAGCTCACATATTTTCCTTCCAGTTCTTTTACGATCTCTTGGGATTCACTATAAGATTTCAACTGCAAATCTATTATCATTTTTTTTAGTAATATATCCATCCCAAATTCATTTTAGTCCCATAATTTTTTCAATGATGCAAATTGTACATATGAACTCCATCACTAATGTATTTTGTTTTTGATCCTTTCTTCTTATTCCCAAAAGATGTTTCTCAAATACTTTGTTGGGGGGGGGGGGTCTTAAGTTTCTGTATTACTCTTCTGATAAGCAGTGCAAATCTCAGATCCATGTGTAAGAACAGATTTTAAAAACCCATCATTTATAAATCTTCCTTTTCAAACACAGTCATATTAAAAGGAAATATGCCTGTTATTCTGAAAATAAAATATTCTTTTGATTTTGCATGGATATTTCTTATATGGCTCAAATGGACATTTATACTAGTATAATTGTAGAGATCTGTAATTCAGAGCAATCAACTCAAAAATCTATTGTTTAGTTGAATATTTAATAGAGGAGCTTAATGGACATATCAAACATCCTAGTTGTACATTTTCTTGGCAGAAATTTGAAGATTTATTAATACTGTTTAATGGTATGCTTATATAACAATCTCTATTCTACTACTCATAACTTATAATACTGTTATAAGTCCTCACGGTTTTTAAAATTGAGCTCATTATATTGTCCACTTTTGACAGATTGAAGAAAAACTCTCAACTCCAAGAAACAAACTCATACGAACTAACTCAAACTATCATCTCTTTTATATCTTGACAGGATGTAGATAGTCTTATTGTCTTCTGGGCTTTCCTGAAATTTGTTTTGTCCAAGCTACATGTTTTGTTTATAAAATTTCAATTAACTTACTACTCGTTAGTAAACAATGTTTTTTTAAGGAAATTTTAATTATAGCATAAAATTTAATAAATGCCCATTATTTAAGAGAGAAAGAAAAAAATATATTTACAAATTTAAAAGAAATATAATTAAAAATACTGTGTTATTTTTAATTATAAATGAAATAAACAACAATTAATTAAAAGAAAAAATATTCATAAAATTTTGAGCACAATTTTAAACTATTACTATTATTTATTATCCTGTCTGTATTTCTTTTTCTAGATCAGTGCAATCATCATCACCTATGATTTTTCTCAAGTTTAATTTTGTCCAGCAAACTTCACAAGACCCTGTGCCAACCAGAGTAATCAATGGATGCCAGAAGGCTTGTGCATAAAATCCCTATCTAGTGCCTACTCATCCAATATCCCCAGACTAGTTCCATTGATTACTCTGGTTGGCACAGGGTGGTACTACTGTATGGAGAGTTTTGCATTTGTTTGCAACAATTATGTGCTAGTATAAGAGATGGTGATCATGTGATGTTTAGTAGTTAAACTTCACAAGACATTCATAGCTTACTCATATGCTTCCAATAGCAGTTCCCTACACAATACTGAAAAACCATTTACTGTAAGCCTGCGTACTTAATCAATATCAGATAGTATAGTGCTATAATATCAACACCGACAGAAAGTTTCTGGCTTTTGCCTTAATCAGTGATTCAAGGGATTCAAAGCTGAAACTAATGTACCTAGAAGCCATCTTTTATTAGTTTATACTATAACAGATCTATTATATGGCACACAATAATATAATGTGTGTGCACAAATATATAAAGTTTAAAGGAAAAGTAGACATAAACACAGACAAAAATTTTAGATGTTTTCTACATTCCTGGAATAAAAATAATAAATAAAGGGTTAAATAACTCCGAATTTAAAACAGAATTTTATTATAAATTAAAACATTTAAAAAGGTCTAAATAAATTAATATTGTAATTCTGGTTTTGAATTTAAAAATAAGCATGTTTTCTGATAATTGTAAAAATGTCTATTTTGAAATCTTTTTAATTAGTTAATTAACTGATAAAATTTCCAAAATGTACTTTTTAATTAAAAGTGCTTTTGGAGGGATTAAAATTGGTTTTAATCAACACAGATTGAAAACAGTTACTGTGTTTTTACCACCTCAAGATAAGAATTAGACAGAAAAACTTTGTTTTCAATTAAAGTGTTTTTATCACCTAGATTTATAAAAGGGACTGATAAAAATATCAATTCAGTTTGGCTTATAGTTTCTGTCAGAGCTGGACAGAAGTCTGGTTTTAATATTTAGAGAAGCAGCTGACTCTTAGCTAGCTGCAACAATGGCTAAAATATATTGTGAAGAGTTGGCTGCAGTTTGTTGGTAACTGTAGCAAAGAATGGCAACAGTAAAGCTAGCTGCAGAAATGGCTAGTAGAGTTATGCAGAAAACTGCATAAAGATGTAAGAATGCAAGGAAACAGCTGCTTTACAATTCAATAGTGGAGTTTGAATTCACATCGAGGAAAATGACCCACTTCTTTATGTTCATCTTTATAGCTACAAAGGTGTTCTGAGAAAACAGCTAACTTTTCTGAACCAATCCTAACCAGAATGAAACTGATCAATGCCAACAACCATACCTGAATTATATACTTTTACCTGATGGTGATAATATCTGGTCTATACCTTTCCTAATTAGACAAGTCAATCTACCAGCTTACCCAAGAGAAACCCTAGCTGAATGAAGTACTTTATACATATGCTGCTGTGTCTATATGCAGAGAAGCACAGATAAAAGTATATACAATGGTGAGTAGTGTTATATATAATGTGAACAAAATGTTAAATAAGTTTTTTTTAATAATTCATTTTAAAATGACATTCTAAAAGTGAGATATATAATCTATAACGATTATTTTAAATCATTTATTGAGAAAACAAAAAAAAAACATTTTGAAATTTATACTTTTAATTCTAAAAACGATTTTCATTTATTAAAAAAATAATTAAGAGACATTCTAAAAGAAAGGAGCAGTCCACAGACGATTTTATATATATATTATTAAAGAAATTGTTTTTAGTAGTTCCCTAAAAAAATGACATTTTAAAAATACCAGCAAATAATTTTTGCTTGGATTAAAAATAAAAATATATATAAACAAATAAAAAAGGGTTAATAGATGATTCTATAATCTAAATTTAAAGTGTTTATCAACGATTAATAAGTGACCTATCAAAAATTGACTATACTTTTTTTAAAAGAAAAAAAAAAAGAAAGCTGTAGTAGAATTTGATAAACTGATTTTTTGTTCTATATTGATACACACATATATGTGTGAATTTTATGTATATTCAAAATAGAATTAGTTATTCTAAAAATTAATGTCATTTGTTATTTAGTAAATTCAGATATGATAAAAATGAGTTTCATTTATATAATTAATCAATTATTGTATCCCACATATGGGCACAATTATATATACATGTCTTAGTAAACTTAGCATAGGTATTTGTATCATTAAAAATATAACTTAAAAGTTTAATCATTTATATGGCAATTTAAATAATGTTCAGAAATTACATGCATACACATGTATGTGGGCGTATATATGTCAATGCTTGTCAAATAGGACATACATGTAAAATTTAATCATGTTTTGTCATTATTATATATTGAAATATATTAATTGTATATTACAAATTGCATGTCTGTATGCATATATATATATAAACCACCATGTAATAACTTGAATTTTATATTAATCATATATATGTAAATCTATGATAATTGTTATTATTGTATGTTAATCAAAATAAGAAGGCTTAATTGATATGCATAGCCTTATTCTAGACCTTAACATCATTTTTTTTATTATTAATAAACTTGTGTTCAATTATGGAAATTATTCCAGTGGTTCTAAATATTTTTAGAATATCTGTTTCAGTCATCTCTTGGTCACATACAGTAATAGAGCTTGTGTTCTTCTGAGCTAGATTCATGCAATAACAGTTGATATATAAATGGGGATGTATATTAGTGCTTTTGGGCATCCAGAGATGATCAATCATTATCCTAGTTGGTGCAAATACTCTTTCAAGCTCATGCACTGTATTTCATTTTAGTTTAGTCTTATTAAAAGTTAAGTTTATAGTTGACCAGTACAAATGGCCAGAACATTGATGATGATCAGCATGTTTTAATGTACCAGCATTACTGTTTTTCTGATTTTTTTATTATTAGGTATTCTAATGGATGAGCACTTAGTTTGTGCCTTCAAATTAATGATTTAAAATAATTGCCCCAAGCTGGCAATGGCTCAGTAGTTAGCCTGGTCTACAGAAGACCCATTTCCAATCCAGTCACCAGATTGACTGTTGATTTGCATTTTTTTTACTGTTCAAATCCAGTCACAAAATGGACTGTTGATTTTATTCTGATGTAGTTTGATTGAGGGATTATTCATGATGATGAATGGTTATTATTTTGAGTATTACTTATAATTACTTGTACTTACTTTTACTTTATAATGTCTATGGATTTATAAATATACTTATAGTTTCTCTGATGATCTCATGCTTTCTGTAATACATAATATTAATTATACATTTTGTGATATTGAACATTACTTTAACATTTTTTATAACATCTTATATAAATATTATACTTTTGTAAATTTTAAATTTGATTTATTTGGGAGTGATGATGTTTGTCATTACCCCAGGTACAACCTTCTTCTTTTGCCATCATCCTAGGGATGACCATCTTTCCCATCCCGTTACAATACTATATAAAAGCAAATTCACTTGAGTTTAAAACCTTTAAGGTTTTGAACTCGTCAACTCACTTATTTAGGTATGTACATCTGATATCAAGCCATTTATTATTCATCCTTACAGTTAGTGACTCTTGAGCAGAATGAAGGGAATTGCTCTTGAAATTAATATAAGTTTAAATGTCCAGTTATATGTTTGCGTTTTAAAAACACTAAACGATTGTAATACATGGGAGGAGGGTGGAAAAGAATGTCTTTGCTTTCAATATTGGAAAAAAACAATAATCTAAAAAAACACAGGAATTGAAAGTATAGCATTGGCAGTAAAATGTATATTGATTTTAATTGTCCATATCTAGCAATCCTTTATAAAAGTCCACTTTCTTTAAAAATCTTCATTACCTTATCTCTACTTTGTCTTGCTTTCTTTCAATTGTTTTCATTTTTCCTAGTGCAGCAGTATTATGGGAAAATATTGATGACAGTTGATTGCTATCATTCAAACTGCACATGAGAAAGTAATTTTTTAAAAAAAAATTAAATAAACAGAATGATCTTATAGTGCCAGAAGATGGATCCATCACAGCACGCTCAACATATTTTTTAAAAAAAGCCAGAAATACTTTACAATTTCAGTTTGTATGACCTGAGTAGATTTCCGATGTCACTATGTGTAAAATGAAAATCCGATATCACCATCAGAACCTTTTGATGTGGCCATGTGAAAATGTGTCACTTATGCCTGGAATACTTAAAAATTATTGAAGTAACACCAAAAAAAAATGGGAAATTTTAGATCAAGAACTTAATGCATATTATTCAAAGACAGGATTTTTCTTTCAAATAATTGATCCATAGCAAAGGCAGCTAACTATTCAATGTTGATGAGAAATGGGTATCAATTCTTAACTAAGAGATAAAACAAGGATGGAAGTACATACAAATTATAGTCAACAATAATTGGTACGTAATAATTAGACAGAAAGTTATAGAAATGGTTAGTGAAACTGTTTGGAAACCTTAGCTAATTAATGAGGAAAACAATAGCAAAGAATTAAGAAAAAATTTAAGAGCTAGTTGGGAATTTAATGAGGGGAGGCAGAACCATTTCATGTTCTATGAAACAAATATTTTTTTTAATTATAATTACACATGGCAAAAAAAAGAAATTCTAATAATTAGAAAAATGAAAAATGTTGGAAAACTATGGATATGAGGTTTGAAAGATAAGTTCAAAGATAGATAAAGACATCATCAAATTGACTTAGTGAGTTAAAAATCATGATAGGATGCCAGAAAAATCACGGACATTTACAAATCATGTTGATTAAAGTTTTAAGTTCTTGTGGTGATTCCAGTAAAGAGAAGAATCACAGAGATTATTATGTTGGATCAATTCACATGATGTTTTATATTTTTTTAAAAATCGCCCGTTTATATAAAATAAAATAATGATTTATATTTTAAAGAAAAGAAAAACAGTGATGAAGTTTAAAAAAACAAATTAAAAGAAAGATTATTTACTGAAATAAATAAATAAATAAATTTTCAGAGCACACCATACTGTTATTTTTGGAGCATAGTATCAAAAATCCTGTGAAAACGAAAGGAAATGTTATTTTTTAATTAATAAATTTACATAAATAAAAATGTTTCTTTATTTTTCTTTTTCCTATTTTTTAATTTTATATAGTTTCAGACTTTAGGAATTAAAACATTTTAGATACAATTTACTACCAATAGATGCCAATGCTGTTAGAAATACTGAATCCCATATAAAAGTAAACATTTACATTTTTCATTAATTTTTTTGCTAAAAATTTGCTAAATCTAAAAAAAATAATACATTGTCATTGGAAAGACATATGTATGCAAAAGTTCAGCTAGATTGGAAATTGGGAAGTGGGTGAAAATTGAGAAACAAGATTTTCTTGACAGACAGATAGATAAAAAAATAAAGTTAAATAAAAATATATAAGAGGAAATATTTGGTTTGATATGAAGAAAAAGAGTAGAGATGAAAAATATATTAAAAGAAAGAGATGTAAAGAAAACAAAAATATGACCAAACTGATGATTTTCAGAAAAAAGATAACTATCAGTTTTTGAAAAGAAAAGCAAGTAGTAGAAAATTGTGGAACAAATGATCTAGAATAAAGATAAATCTACAAAACATTCTTACAAGCATCTTCCTTGATTTTATTTCCAGCACATCAGACAGTAGTCTGGTTCTCTTTATTTATATCTTTTTAATTGTATTTTTACATTTTCAACAGATGTTGCATCCATTTCCAGATGTTATTTGCATATGGATTTTGTTTTAGATAGACAACTATTTAACCAACATAAAGGAATATTGGTTTTAAGCCAATAAACATCACGACCACCATTTCTTAAGCTTGTGTATAACAATACATATAGTGAGTTTTGCCTGTTTTAATAAAGGAATATGTAGATTCCAATTAGAAGATAGATTCGTTAATGGTTTTATTAAAACTATACATTCTGCCACTGTTTGTAATCATTAACTATGTGATTCGTGGTTGGTCTTTGCCGACAGCAATATAAATCTGAAACTGACTTAAGTAGTTGTGAAACTTCAATAATGTCTAAAAAGATCCAAGTCCAGCTGACTTTATTGTTGAATCTTTAAAAAGAACTTTACATGAAGCATTGCAAGAAGTTCATTTCTTATGACATATTTCTTCATCATTTAAGATATTCTTAATTGAACATCCTCAAAACAGATTTCGATTTGAGGCAAATCTTTGGTAGTGAACCATTTCTAGAGTTACTAATACATCTGTTCTACTTGACAGCTTTTTATACAATTTCTATGAAGCAACTCAGCTTCTTACATCTGATGGAGGAATAGATGAAAACATAAGAAGCCATTGCATTGAGATGGACATGAAAATGTCACTAAAATTTCTCATGATAATATTTAATTGAATATCCAGAAGTTCAGTATAAGCACTTTTACTCCAAAAAGAGGCACAGTATTCACCAATAGATGTAATTCAATAAATTGGCTCATTAATTTCAATACAAAAAGTATTCTACAAACTTTGTTATTTCTAAATCCTGGTTTACTATATGAACCATTTCTTTTCACATCTTTTGCACATTACATTACTGTTAACATAAACTTTATTGTTAAAATAAGTGATTGCATAGATTATATTAGTTTACACATATAGTACTTATTTCATATCTATGTATTATATTTTGGTTTGTATTGAAGTTAGTATTGTATATCTACAGGCATATATATATATATATCAGAGTCAGAAAGAATCCTATAAAAGTAGAGGAGAGTTAATTAGGATATGACTATGCTATTGAATTTGACTTGTTTTATGGATTAGTGTTCAATTGAGCAGTTGATCAATTATACATGAATTTTAAAATAATGAAGCCTCTATGTTTAATGAAAGGTATATCATCCTAATTTTTGATCACCTATTATGACCACTTTCACTTATTCATATTTATAATGTATAGCATAAAATATATATGTTTACAGTAATATATAATAATAATATAAGCATAATAATATTTTAAATATGTATATACTTTTATAGGAAAGATTCTTGAAAATGACTATAAAAGAAGTAAAAATGACTATAAAAGAAGTTGAAACATAGAAGAAATATTATGATGTAATGTACATAAGGATGTGAAAAGAAATGGTTCATTATAACAAACCAGGATTTGAAAAGAACAAAATATGGAAATATTTTATATATTAGAATATAATTATCAATAAAGCAAGTCATATATAATGTGACATTGCTTTTATAAGCTTGTATTTACAAAAATGTAATACTGAGATCGTACCAATAGCTCAAACAAGCTCTAGTTGACAATGCTATTAAAATTGTTCATGAAACATTTGCATCTCAAATTCATATTGTATCAGACAGTTTTTCAAGAAATTATTTTACATCTAATCTTCAATAGATGAGGAAAATAAGTTACACTATACACCAAGATTACTCTTAAAAATAGTATGTAGGCATGGCTGTTTTTAGTCTGTCATCACATAAGATTATAAAAATGAATAATTATTTTATTACATATTATTTTATACATAATATTTTTATTAAGACTTTTTACATAATTTTTAAACTGCTATTTTAATTTAAAATATTTAATATTTCTTTAGTTATAATAGCAATTATTAAAATTTTGTTTATCTATTGCAATTTTCATTTTCACTTTTTATATGTTTTCCTTATTTCTCACAAGTTTCCTAGACATATTAAAAATTAACTGATTCTCGAAAGCCTTCCTCAATAGCACAGAGATATCAAATATCATTCAGTTATATATTTGTATAATAATAATACAGGATTTTACCATTCTGTAAAAATATTGATTCTCCAAAAATCTGATTCCAAGCAACAATTATAACATAATGATTGCACTTTTCAATCCATTCTTCATATTCATCAAAAATTTCAATTTCTTCAATCCGTTGATGTTCTTCAGCAATAATGAATTTCTGAAAGAATGAATTCATATCCAAGGAATGACAATTTTTCCAGCCCTACAAAATATAAAAATAGTACTAAGATAATTTATCAATCTAAAACAATTCAAATATTGTCAAAATTTCAAAATAATAATCATAGGGGATGAGAGACAATGACATTAATCATGTTTAATTGGTGCCAGAAAAATAACATAATGAATGAATATGTATAAAATTCCTATTAAAATGTTAACAATTAACTGGAATCATAGTCCAATAAAATCACCTGTTTATTTTGATATGAACATGTGTACAACAGACATCTTTTTTCTCAAGACATTTTTGAAGACTAAAATACATTCATTATAGTACGCTAAAAATGGGTGTATATTAAGATGGACCTACTCCATCCCAATACTTAAGACGAAAGTTGTATTGTATGTTGACCAAACACAAACTTAATTTCATTTTTAAGTTGTTGTTTTTAAGTGCAAATGTTATATGTGTGCACACTAATAAAGAAAACATGTTTTCAACGTTGGCTCAATTTATTTAAATATAAAAAAATAAATATGTGGATTTTGTACCAAATTTGTCATCGATTTGTAAAAGATTTTTTTTTATATTTTAGGAACAATGCTTATTAAAACTCTTTATCAATTATTAGTCCATCCATTTTATTAATTAAGATCTTTAACAAAATCAATTTTTTCCCGTCAGTAAGTATTGTTCCGATTTTATATGTTATCTGTAAAATTTCAAATTGATTTAATTATAAATTTGGTGAATTCCTTAATTAAAAATTGCTGGCTTAGCTGGGTTCAAAAAAATTAATCACTGGCTTGTTTCTTAGTAGAAATTCCTAAAATTCTTGAATGGCTAAACAATTAACTTTAGGTCTATAAAAAGACTAGCTGAAAATTATATTTTAGTTTTCTTATTCATTCCTGAATCTGGTTATTCTGTTTACTTATTCCTGATTCACTCATTTTGCTGATTTACACATACCCACTTTTCTTCTTTTCTACTCAGCACTCAGCATTTTATTCTAATTTCTCCAATAGTGATTCCACTGTATTTTACCTGTGCCCAGCTAGATGATAAACTCAAAACTTTTCCCAGTGATCTTGTTTAATACTATGTGCTACTCAAAAACCAAAAACAAATTCCACTTTCCAGCATGAACATGTAGCCATTGTATACTAATCTGACTTATTAAGTGACCAAACACCTGCCAACTATTATGATCTAAGAGACCATCAAAGAAATGCACTTCTCATTATTGATGAAGCAGTTCAATGAAACTCCAACCCCTGACCAATGAAACAAAATGCTAGGAACTAATATTGGCCTGTCAGCATACATGTGCATATATAATCAATCTTTCCTGAAAGTAAAACTTCTACCCTTCTCTCTGAAATGAAGATAAAAACTTTCCACATAAACTATTAAGATATTACCAGTAAGTCAGTGACATAAAACAGGATACAATTTTTTTTTATATGACTTTTATCCATTTTCTTTTTCTTTTATATCTTTCATATATTATAATTTTTTTTTTAGCATTATTAGTAAGGTTTCTATTTAAAACCCTAATGTAATTGACAGTTGATCAGTTAGTTAATCTAAATTAATAAAATTTATTGAATTTTGATTTTTGTCTTCCTCTCATAGATTTAAAATTATTTGAAAGAATTTAAAGCAAGTTTCTCTTCTCCACTTTCACAATGGTTTTAGACAATGTAGATTACTTTAATAAGTTTTAAAGAAAGCAATACTAAATCTAAAAAACTAAATTTTTTTTTGGTATCTATTGTTTTGTAATTAATAATGCCTTTTATGTAAAAATAATGAACTTTTCTTATACTGCTGTAATTTACAAATATATGTATTTTAAGCACTATTCTAAAAAAACATTAACAAATGTGCATTTATTAAAGTTTAGTGCTTTTGAAGTAATGTATATTCTCATATTCATAGCATTGCAATTTGCATAAATGGGTACATATATACATAGGTAGTCACTTTATGTACATATATGTAAATTATATTGCCCATTTTTTCAACAGAGGGGAGCAGGATTCCGTACTATTCATGGCATTATGGTTATCGGTTATATGCTATATCTCTTTAATTTTTCACCTGACATTTTGCTCAATATATGCAATGTTAAAACAGGCAAAACTCTCCAAACAGTAGTGCCACTCAGTGTAAGCCAGAATAATCAATGGCTGCCAGAAGGCTAGTACATAAAATCCCTATCTAGTGCCTACTCATCCAATATCCCCAGACTAGTTTCTAGCTTGTGGCCTTTGATAGTGAGGTGATTTGGATCTGAGAGCACTGCACCTGGATCAGCTCCTCACTGATGAAAACCACAAGCTAGAAATTAGTCTAAGGATATAAAATGAGTAGGCACTAGATAGGGATTTTATGCACTAGCCTTCTGGCATCCATTGATTACTCTGGCTTACTCTGAGTGGCACTACTGTATGGAGAGTTTTGTCAGTTTTAATAAATTATGAGCAAGCATAAGAAATAATGATCATGTGATATATGCAATGTTGGAGGTGATGGGCTTGAATGTATGCCCACTGCGTTTTGATGATCAAGGAAGATACTTATGTTCAAAATTGTTTGTGCTCTTTTATATAAGTATTTATGTTGAAAGATCCTTGTATAGAGGCATGCATATGATTTAGTGTACTAGATAGTGCTGCATCCTGCTTGGGGACATGCAATTTTATACAAGGTATGCAGAGATTGATCATTTTAGATTCTATCTTTGGAATTATTTATCAATCTATTTATTGTGGGAGGAGCATGTTAATTTACTTGATGGGTTTGTGAGCAAACTTTTAGATTTTTGGCTATACATGGTATGTAAAAGTAGTATACAAGGTTTATCTTTGAGTGGATTCTTATTTTAGTAAAAATTTTTACTCTCCTTGTGAAATATGTATATTTGAAGCCTATCCCATGTATTTCATCTAGGTATTGTTCTATGTTGGTTTACAAGGGCTTCATGTTTGTGTAGGGAGTAGTTTCTGTAAAGAAATTATGATAAACTCATAGGGAGTAGTTTCTATAAAGAAATTGTTATAAACATATAATTGTGAGAATTGGGAGATAGATTTAAGGAGCATGTAACCTCTTATTTTTATAGATTTGATATGCATGTAATTTAACTGAAAATTATCTTGCAGAATCTGGATATGGAATCTGAACCCTTTTTCCCGGTAAAAGATTCATAAGTATTTGATGTCTCTCTTTTACTTGCATAATTTATTTTATTTTGTTCATTTTCTTTAATATTTTATTTTAATTAACTTATTATTAAGAATGATCAAATAGATTGCTAGATGGGGTCATTCATAAAGTTTATTTATATGAGAAATTTATTATTCTAAAAATCAGGTGAGGGAGGGGTATTTTGTAAAAACAATTTTAGTTCTTGGCATCAACTTTCTTCCCCTTTTTATAAAAGAAAACTATGTAATTAAAGCACAAAGATTTTTTTAATCCTCTCTTCCTCGTCTGTCAAAGATTTTGTTTTTCTAAAAATATAATTAATCATGCATTTCAATTTGAGATTTTACTTTCATAATTAGAAAACCAGGGTTTTTTTTTATATAAACAAATATAAAATAAGTAGAGTTAATTTTAAAAATAATGTTAAAACTAAGATTAATTTTCATTTTCTTGGAATGGACAAATATACATCATAGTTTAAGCTAGCCGAGAAGAGTTAAGGTCAGTTTTCGTAAATGTTTCATTATAATTATATATATTGTAACATAAATAAAAGGGTTCAAAAGATATTATTACCATGTCTGAGTCCAAAATATATAAGAGATCATAATATTTAAAATAACTTGGGTTTCTCAAGTAAACACTATCTCAATAATTATAAGCAAATTATTAATAACAAGTATTTTAACTCAGGTATATGAAATCACGTGAAGTGAGTACACTAGTAATTTCAATAAAATATAACTCAGGTATACAGGCAGTAGATCTTATCCACTTTCATTTCTTTGTTTGATGTTAAGTGCATGTTTAAACAAATACTAAGTGAATATGGTCTAGCAGGGCGCCACTAGATTATCTGAATCTAGACACGGTTATATCTAATAACCTTTCATATGTACTGGGTTTGAATCCCCTTTATTTATGTTACAAAGGGCGCCCCACGTTGGGCGCCATTGTAACATAAATAAAGTGCTCGCTAGAGATGTCATTTCTGCAAAAATTGCAGAAAATATTCAGAGTAGGGGGCCAAAAAGCAGACGACGCAACTTCTGGCCACTAGATGGTGCTGTTCACCATGCGTATGCACAGCAACAGCATGCCGTGTGGCCAAAAGCAGACGACGCAAAGTTCCAGTTGCTAGATGGCGCTGTTCACCATGCATATGCACAGGAACATATGCCAAGTAGCAACCAGCACTACTGCCCGCTAGGTGGTGCTGTTAGCCATCGGTAAACCGATCCAGTTCACATCGTCTGCTAAACAGCGACTACCCAGCATTCTAGCCCACTAGGTGGTGCTGTTTTTCCACGCCATGTGCGGAAAAAACGGCACCGTTTAGAAGTGAATGTAAATATCGCTTCTAAACGGTGCCGTTTTTTCTGTGCATGGCATGGAGAAACAGCACCACCTAGTGGGCTAGAATGCTGGGTAGTCGCTGTTTAGCAGATGATGTGAACTGGATCGGTTTACCTATGGCTAACAGCGCCACCTAGTGGGCAGTAGTGCTGGTTGCTACTTGGCATAATGTTCCTGTGCGTACGCATGGTGAACAGCGCCATCTAGCGACTGGAACTTTGCGTCATCTGCTTTTGGCCACACGGCATGCTGTTGCTGTGCATACGCATGGTGAACAGCGCCATCTAGTGGCCAGAAGTTGCATCGTCTGCTTTTTGGCCCCCTACTCTGAATATTTTCTGCAATTTTTGCATAAATGACGTCTCTAGCGAGCACTTTATTTATGTTACAATATAAATCATAGAGGTCTTGAGCTATCGTATAATGTATTTCTTAATATGTATTGTGCCCTTGTCTGTAGGTCATAGGTAGGATAGAAAGGTCAATTATGAAAAAAATTTTAAATTTTAAGTAATATTTAGGTGATATAAAAGTAATAATAGTTTTGTAATACAATTTTAAGCTAAAATACCTAATAGATCATAGTGTAATAAAGTATTTTTAAAAAGTAAACAGTTAAATAAAGTTTTAATATCATTGCTTATGGTTGTGAAAGCTGGCCATACAAAATAACACAGCTATAGATAGTTAAAATTATTGTAATAATTTTAAAATAATAGTTTTAGAATTAATAGATTAAATAAATGAAATATAATTTTATAGTTAGTCAAAATTAATAGGATATATTTTTTTTTATTAATAAACTTTAGGATGGTGAGAGTTATATTTGGTTCTATAAGTTTCAATTTATTTTCCAAAATTTTATAAAGTACATTAGTTTTGGTGATTTAAACCGAGACATAAATAAAAATTTATTATTTTATAAAGTAGATAGACACGTGATCGTATATTAAATGCCTTCACGCACACACACACTTGGTAGATAATAATAAAGTTTGTGAATTTAAAAACTAGATATAATTGCCATCCATCATTAAAATTAAAAGTTAAAAATGTTATATATTGTCTTAATAATTATTTTAAAGATCAAGAAATAAGTTTATCAAACTATGATTTAATTTAATAATATTAAGTTAAAATAATATTCCAGACATTACGTCATAAATATTTATTTAAAAGTACAGTTTATTATCCCAAAATAGAATGACTAATATTGTTCGCGCTAAAAACAAATATTGACCAATCAACGGATTTAAATTGGCAAGAAAAAAATCTAAGATAGACAGAAGCGGGAGACGGAATGTGAAAGTTGAAGAGGACGGTAACATTTGGAATTGCTTGTAACATCAAAGCTGAAAAAGTAGTTTAAATTTATAAATTAATAATTATTCTAAAGTTAGTCTATAACAGATAATATAATTTGTATCCAGAAAGATGAATTGCTAATTTCTACGTGATCTTACCGGTGGATTTATTCAAATTTGACCATTCATACTACAGTAAAGATGGAAATACCAAAAATAATAATTAAAATAATTATTAAAAGAAAAATGAGTGAAAATTGTATAAGTTTTATGTTATTCGTGCTCAACCAGAAACTAAGTCCTATAACTCTAAAAAATACAAAGAAGACGCTGTGTGAAAATATAAGAAAGAAAATATCTGCTATCGAGAAAATCTTATGACGAACATTTGTTTTATAAATGCTTAAAACTAAGTCATATTTCTCTATGAGAAAAATCATAGTATGTGTTCAAGTAAATATAAAGAAAATGAGGAAGAAAAATATGTTATATTAAAGGAAAACATTATGTAAAAATATAATTTCCAAAAGTAAAAAGTAGAAGAAAAGCCATAGTCCTGTATAAAGTGCTATATGAATTTACTGAGAGGAAACTTGGATTTTATCTTATCATAGAAAAGAGAAAAAGATATTAAAATGGAAGAAATATTGTTTAAACAGATATAAAATTAATCACTAAAAGGAGAAAATGGATCCATGGAAATAAAGAAAGATTTATTGAATTTTCTAAAATAAAGTACAAGATGCATCGAGGGAAAACCAAGCGCGCGGGGGAAAAAGCTAGCAGACTATGTAATGGAGATCTCAAGAATAAGTGGGAGAATATGAAGAAAACTAAAGATCATCGTCTAAGAAGAATTAATAAACATAATTAAAATTTTTAAATAAAACATTAAGGGACTGCAGAAAATAAAGTATATTTTTTTATTTAGTTTTGCCAGGAACGATTTTCCAAGCGAGTGCAACAAAGATGTATCGTAAATATAATTTTAATATTTTTTATTGTATTTAAAGTATAAAATTGAATTAGTTTAGGGAAACATATAAACATAAATTTTATAATAGTTATATTTAAAAATATGAGCTAATGGAATGAGAGAAATATTAATAAATAAAAATGTATGTATGGAAAATTTTAAATACCTACTAGAAGTCCTGGAATGGAGAAGTTTACAAATACGATCCAGAGGATAGAGATCGTTGGTAATTTTAATATTATTGGTAATATGTAATGTAAATTTTTTTTATAGGTCATCTATTAATGAATGAGGTATGAACGATGTTAAAAGTTATAAGTACACATTTATCCAACATCAAACATATATTTGAGAGAGTAGTAAAACTTTAAAATGTGCATGCAATAAATAATCTAAAATAATAATAATTAATAAGTAACATATTAATTATGTGATTCTTTTGAATTTTATATTGAAAATATCCAAATAGTTTAGAACAATAGAGATAGAAATGTACGAGAAGTATAGTAAAGAATTTTCTTAAGAATAGCTGTATAGTTATATTAAAAATGAATTTTATTATTATTAGCAAAGTAGACAAAGAATTTGTCGATGTAATGTAGAGATGAATCTGAAGAAATCAATCAGATAGTGACTTGGGAGTACTGATGTCAAAGGAAACCAAGAGGATGTTTTATTAAATTATAAGGAATGAAATACGTGGATCATAATTATTTGTGTGACTTCAGTATAGATAACTTTGCCCTATAACTGAGCACATATATTCTGGACAGTGTTTTTACATATCTTTGAAACTTTCTGATGTGATGAAGCTGAAGAAATAGCTTTAGCATCCTTCCAATACTAGAGGCAGATAGACAGATAAAAGTCACTCCTCTATGGCGTCCATAAATTCACTGTGCCATGATTGTCTAAGTTTTATAAAGGATAATATCTTGTTTATTGTGATCTAATGCATCTATATCTTCGCTATCTTGATTTCATGAAAATACATCGTCAGGGAGATAATTTTATAGAAATGATACATAAGATAGAAAGGAAGCTAGATATTAGTTAGGTAAGAATAGTTGTTTACTAGAGTAAGTAGAATTGTATAAGTCCAAAGTGAAAGTATAAGTATTATAAAAGATGGAGAATCATATGATGTAATTTAAAAGAAAAAGAACTTAAAACCTTAGAATTAAGTTTTAAAGCAATAATAAGGTTTTGGAATATTGCACGTGATATTTTAATAGAAGAGATTGTACATTTGTGACGAAATGATTTAAAATGTATAGTAAAAAAATGTGTATTTGTATATGGTGTGTGGATGACGATAATTGCTATATAAAGCTTGGGATAGGATCAATAATTTGACTAATAATTATTATATGATCGATGATAAAACTGAACATCAAACTGTCATAAGGATTAAATTCTGTAGGATTCCATACTAATAAGAATATAATTAGAATTTTGTAATTTTGTATAATTTTACATAAGAGTAAAGATTTTATAGAAATATAAACCTGCAATTATAGGGATATAAATGTCAATAGAAAATTTTAATAGATAGAAGTTATGTATTAAACTAAGCTTAAAACATGTATCTGAAGATAATAATATTGTGAAATATATTTTTGTAATTATTAATGGTAAAAGAGTAAAATAAAATTAGATAATAATAATGTTAAGACATCAACGGGTAGAAATAAAAGAGTTTGTAATAAGTAAATAGGGATATCCGCTGTAAATAATGTACAAATTGTTACTTGTTATAATGTTAATAAATCGTTATAAAATTTTATTAGTAGCTTTGTGTCTTGGTTGTTGTTTTTCCTACACATGAAATGCATGAAATCACAACGCACGTTTATAATTAAACATATTTAAGGTTTTGCACAAAATAAATAAACATTAGAGATTTTAACAATTTATTCTATTTTATTTACATGATGAAATGAAAGAAGTATAATTAAAACAGATATGGTCATAACTTGATTGCCACAATACTTAAGTAAAATATATGCGAACGTTACCACATAACTTTTGATTATCAGATTAATAAATGTTACCACGAAAATATTTAATACATCTAGAAAGAAAAGAGGATTGTATTACTCTATTATTGTCATTGTTATTATTAATTAGTTATTTATTACGTAGTGAACTGTGACATAAAATTCCCTTATCATAGTTGGCTATGGCAATATAAAATCAGTTTTAATTACAATTTCTAAACCTGAGATTTAATTTAATTATTTATTTACTTATTGATTTATCTATTTGATTTGATATGATTAGATCAATTTAATTCTATTTTATTTAATTAATTTATTTTATGTGAGCTAGATTTTGTTTTAAAAAAAAATATTAAGATATGATAAAAGTTTTAAAAGTCGTAAGAATGCTATTAGTCAATTATTTAAGATAGTGTTCGTATGCCATTGGGGATAGTATCTCAATGATATCTCGTCTTGTACCTTTGTCATTGCTCCAGGTCTCATGGGAATAATGAAAGATATTTGTGTTGATTTTATTTCATAGACACGACTAGGTTTTATAAAACTCTGAGCTAGTAATTGTTTTATTTAAATCATAATAAAATGTTTGATAGACTGAGCTAAAGAACCCGGAATTATTATTAATGTTAATTATTATTGACCGGAAATAAATAAGTAACGAAAATCCGGAATAATTAGTATAAACTTGGCATGTTATTGTTGTGTATATTATTATGGAGCGAGGGGGAAGGTTACAAAGGGAGGTTAGAGTATATATAAAATCTATAGAATACACCTTCAATTAAGTAGGCTTATTTGAATCTTTTAATTGTATTAGATCTTAGTTTGACCAGTAAAGTAATATATGACTGTTTGTTTTAAGTTTATAATGTGACCACTCATGCGCATTTTTCTTGGTCTTTTAATTGCAGGCTTTCATAATTAAGTTATTTATCACTCTTCATTTTAATTAATTTTGCAATTGCTGGACTATATATTTTTTATTAATTTTTATATTTTATTCTTCAAGCAAACATTCATTCTTTGGAGAAATGGATTTGTGAGTATTCCTAGATATGATCACATTAAAGATGGACATATATCTCATATTTTCATATTCTGAGAATCTTGGCCATTATTCATATTATTATCAATGCAGATGCTCATTCCTGCTTGGTAGTAATCAATGTTTCTGGTTATAGAAGCAGACATTCATTCCAGCTCTGTGTGACTCTCTAATTTGATAGAATTCATAGATTCAGTTTCACAAAGGACCTCTGCTTTTTTAGTCATCAGATATATTCTTTTGTTGTTCATAATCTAGCATAATGCTAAATTTATTTAATGTATTTTAAAGCCTAATATTCCAAGCATATAGTCTGATATGATTTTAAGTATTGCAGTCATTTATTATAGTTAAGTACGTACGCCCATCTTAACCTTGCTTGATCATTAGTTGTTAAACCACTGTAGAATGTCCACCCTAAAATTATTAAGACATATAAAGTTTATAGTCCCCCTTTTATATAAATTAGCAATAATCAAGTTGTTTAGTTGCTAATTGTTTTTTTATCTGCAGCAAAAATCAAGATAATATAAAATTTTAATCTAGTCACATGAACATTTAATTCATTTTTGTTTTTACTATAAATTTTTCATTACACATTACCTCTTGCACAGTGTCTTGCTTACCACGATTATTTTTGTATAGTTTTAAAGGTCTCTTGTATCTCCTGACCTCAATAGGATATAAGAAAAAGGGATAAGCTAATATCAGATGTGCGGTCACATGGGAATTGTCCTGGGAGCATAGGTAATGAGGTTTGACTTTGTATTGTTTGTCGTAATGTTTATATCAATGTTACACACAGACATGCAAGTTAGTCATCATTGCTTGGTTCCTAGGATTGTTTTTGATGACTATACAAATCTGACCATTATATAGATTTTTTTCCTTACAATATGGCACTCAACATGGGGCTCAATTATATAGTCTATGTATCCCAGATATATATATAAGAAAATCGTTTTCATAATTTATTCATTTCAATACAGAATTTTTTGGACACAAATTCTTGTTAAGGATTTATGAGAGTATGTGTATGTAATCTATACACGTATATCAATAGGAATCTCATCATTTACCAGCTTGATTTCAGTCAACTATTGACTTATTAAAGTTTTAATTTTATTTTTCAGATTGAAAAAGAATTGGACAACTCATAATAAAGCACAAAACTTTTTCTCTCCAGTAAGAATGAATTGTTTTATATATGAATAATAAGCAACTTGCAGCATAGGACTTCACACACAACAATGAACTAGACTGGAATTCAAAGACAAATGCTGACTTGGAATATGGATGGGGAAGCTGAACATTTTAGTGAAAAAGTAATAAGAAAATTATTGAACTACATAGATGGATACCAGTACAGTGACATAAATAAAATGGAAGCCAATGCCAGTATTCAACCAGAAAATGAATTATTTAAAGCTCAAAGGCCAGAGATTACCTTCAAGGAAACCAATAAGGTCACACATAATCAGGATCATGATAAGGAAGAAAAAGAAACTAGAGTAAAATATCTTGATTCAAATGATAAAAATTACAAACAGCAGGGAGGAGTTGAAAGAAAGAATGAGATAAATTAAGGAGCTCAGAGAAAAGTCCGAATAAAAAGAAAAGTTAGAACAAATAGAGCAAAGGCTCATGGAAGCAATCCTGAAGATAAACCAGAACCAAGAACAGAAATGGAGCCAAATTAAAAAAGTCCTAGAAAACCAGGAAGAACATGACAAATAAATGAACTAAAAGAAATCCAGGAGACTATAGAAGAAATGCAAGAGGGCAAAACTGAGCTTCACTAAATGGATTTAAATGCCAAACAATTAAGGTATGCAAAAAATGAAAAGTTGCAGTGTCCGAAAGGAGACATGGAAAATCTAATAAAAGACTGGGCCCATACACATGATGTTTGAGAAAATGGGAAATGTGATTCAAACCCAAAATGAGACATGGAAGAGATAGAAGTACTTAAGCACAGTCATGCCAAGAGAGAGACAGAAACAAACAAAGTAAAGGCAGAAGAGGCTGAAAATATGAAACTCAAGCTCTATAATATAATCATACATCAAATGGAAAATAAATTATAGGGCATGAAGATGCACAGCATTACCAATGCAAAAGTTCCTAAAGAAACAGAAAACAAAACAAAATCCCATGCATATGTAGAATCTGTGGGACTTCAAGCTATTATACCCACCCCCAACACTCAGCATGAATCAGATGAGTATAAGAAGAAGGAACCAGAAAAGAGAACATTACAGTTAGGATAAAGTGATGTTGGAGAGAGCCTAATTGCGCATTTAGAAAGTCTCAAAGAATTATTTTTCTTTCACCAGTTAAAGGAAGAGCAAATCACTATCATAAGTACCTATCTCCCACAGGATCACTCAAGACTGGTGATGATGGTGTGTAAAATTCAAGCCCCAAACTTTTAGAGAATACTGTATTGCATTGTTAAGGAGCTTTTGGAATGAGAAAAGATAAAAACAGAGTATTGCATAGAATCTTGCAGGAGAAATATCTCATGATCACTGAAGAAACCCATATGCAGCTTTTTAATAGATAAGTGGCTCAATTAAGTCACAACAGCCTTTCCATTCTCCGGACAAATTAATTTATACTATCCGGTACAATATGCCAGTGCAAATCCAGTAAATGATGTTGAGTAACCACAATAACAATATTAAAGCATGGCAGTTACTTACAGATATTGATTTTGTTACCTGGCCAAGGGAACTACAAGAAAAAATGAGAAATTCAAGACCCTCCCAAGTTGCATGGCTATAATGCAAGCCATATATTTTCCTAACCAGAGCAACATATTTTCCTAACCAGAGCAAAGATTAAATTCCTGCTCAATCATCTAATAGAAAGCAAAACAATGAAAGTCAATGGAATCACAAGAACCAGCCCAATGCCAGAAGACCACCACATCTATAAAGGGTTAACAGAACCTTAATAAATCTTTTCCCTTGCCAGTTAAAATCTTAGTCATAAAAGCTAATTATAACCATTTTTTTCCCTTGTTATTCGGTTGTTTCTTTTATATATATATATATACCTATTTGCTTTGGTACATAATCACTAAATTTATTATAGATACTAGTACTAACTGTATTTTAACATAAGTAATGGCTGACTATTCGGATAAGCAGAGGCATTTTTTTTTTGTATTTGTTTTTTTTCTCTCTCTCTTCCTCTGGCTGGAGGGAGATGAAGCTATATTTATGCATACATATATATGCTTTATGCTAATTCAGAACTAAGTAATATAAAACCTATAACTTTTGAATTTTAACTGGATAAATTTTAATTTTATAGAAAACTTTTATTTTATTAAAAATTTATTAAAAGCTTATAAAAAAAATTTTCTTTATTTAGTAAAGACATGTGTCTGTGTGTGTGTTGTGAGTGTCAGAGAAAGGGCTGAGATTAAATAAATAATTAATGTTCAATGTACGCTGCGATAGAAAATTTTAAGAACATTTAATTTAAAATTTAGCTAATTTAAATTTTTGAACATTTTATTTTAAAAAGGCAGATTAATTATAGAGCATAAGTACAATTATAATTGTTAACATTCAAAGATCAGCCTTTCAAGCTAATTGTGCATGCGTCTTCTGCGAGTGTTAAATAATAAATGAATACTTCACTCTACAATACAAGATATAGTATTTATGCAGGAATAAAAGGAATCCTATTATTCCTACGACTCAAATTCTTTTATATGAGCAAATCTGAAGTACTGTTGAGTAAAGCATGAGAGTAGAATTCTCACTTTAAATCACTATCTACGATGTTGGAATGAATGACGTTTAGTAAATTCTAGACAATTTCATTGGCGTCATTCATTCCAACATCGTAGATAGTGATTTAAAGTGAGAATTTTACTCTCATGCTTTACTCAACAATACTTCAGATTTGCTCATCTAAAAGAATTTGAGTCATAGGAATAAGAGGATTCCTTTTATTCCTGCATAAATACTATATCTTGTATGGTAGAGTGAAGTATTCATTTATTATTTAACACTCGCAGAAGACGCATGCACAATTAGCTTGAAAGGCTGATCTTTGAATGTATACAATTGTATGCATAGCGTCATATAAAAATAAATGCTTATTTAATTATAATTGTTAGTAAAACCATATCTGGTTAATGAAAATTATGATAATTATTTCACATGTACAAGAATTATTTTTTTTCTTTTAATATTTGACATTGCAGTAAAAAGGTGTCGATGTATGTTTAATTACTGCCAGGATTCAGTAGACAAGAGGGATTTGGAATTTGGAAAATTTTACTAATCAATACATAAATCGATACAGGATTAAATAGTAATGTACCTGATCAAAACTGTTATCAGTAAAAAAAATTTAATAAAAATTAATGCAGATGCTTTTTGTCTAAAATCGAATAAATATATCAGAAAAAATATAAAAGATTGGAGTTTTTTTTTATTACAGTTGTTCTTCTAAGAAGATTCTTCAAGATCATGATTACTAAGAATATATTTTATTATTTGACTATAATAAGTCCCATACTATGTTAACCATTGAGTAGAAAGTTTATGTTGGCTTCCCCTCATCATCTCTGGGGAGTGTTGGCTTAGAATCCCAATGAAGTTGGGTGAATTTCTGTATCTGAAGTCTGTTGACTGTTGTACCTGTGCCATGTTGCTACCATCACAAATAAATTCACCTGCTGACCTGCCATGCCATCATTCCAGAAATAAAAAGCCATCTAATCAATTATTCTACCTTCAGCCAAATGTTGTCTGAAGAACCAGCCTGTCTTCAGTCAATTATTGATATCTGAGGAAAAGGGCCATCCAGGACCATGTGAATTGCGCCATGAAAGCTACACATTACCATTACATCTCTCGTTGCTCTTCATATTTTTGCTGAACTTTCAAACTCTTTGCGAAGATAATAAAAAGCAGCAATATTTGAACTCTATACATGAGAATCTGCACTCCTTTTACAGAGAAAATAATTCATAGATATTTCATGTTTCTCTTTTACTTGTATAATTTTTGATATTTTGTTAATTTTCTTTAATATTATACTTTAATTAACCTATATTGTTAAGAATGATCGAATAGATTGCTAGATATGATCATTCTTAAAAATTTAAAAATATGTACTATTTCTAAAAATCAGGTGATGAAGGGTCATTTTATAAACACAATTTCATTTTTTAGAAACATCTTTCTTCTCTTTTTTATAAAACAAAATTACGTAATTAAAATGCAAAGATGTTTTAATCCTCCCTCCCTCGACTGTCAAAGATTTTGCTTTTCTAAAAATATAAAACATTTCAATTTGAGACTTTACTTTCATATTTAGAAAGCCAGGTTTTTTTTATATGTAAACAAATATAAAATAAGTCGAGTTACTTTTGAAATTAATATTAAAACTGTTATATTTTGTAGAAAATATATTAGGCTTTAGTAACTCGAGAGCTATAAGTTATAAAGCTAAGTTTTATTTCAGAGAAAAAATAGTAATAAAATGTAAAATACATATCTAGTTTAAAAAGCAATAAAAATATCACTAATAATTAATGGAAACGTAAATGTAAATAGATATGTAAGTTTTTAAAAAAGTAATGAAAAATAAATTTTGTAAAATAAAGGAAACTTTATTTTGATAATTTTAGTTTAAGTCTAATTCAATGAAGAAAGATTGGTTAGCAGATAAATTAGATTTAAACAGATAAAGACTGTAAGTTAAAAGCATTCTATAAAAGATTGCCAAAAGATAATGCAAATGATTATTTTCAAGGCTGGATATAATTCATGGATTTAAAATACCAAGAAAACTGTGTATTGTTCAAATCAAACCATTAAACTATTTTAGGAGAAAACAAATGGAATAAATATTTGAAGCTAATTACTGTGGAATGCAAATGGATGTAATTAGAAGCTGGATCCTTATCGTCATTGTTAAAATGCATTAGTCAAATGGATTTATAATATATTGGAATGATAGGAATTTTTTAAATGATATCAGGCAAGGAGAAAACAATATAAATAGTGTCGCCAAAAAAGAGCGTGCAGGGGGGTAATCAGCTTTTCTCAACTCATCGCACGCTGTTGTTGTTGCTGTCATAAGGACCTTTGAGAAAAGCTGAGTAAAAAGTGCCCTAGACTCTTCTGCAATGATGGACGTGTCACAGAGCCCATGCCTTGCCTCTGAAGGTGAAAGAAAGTCAGCAAGGGAAAATGTTTATAGACCTCACCAGTCTTTTATTGTGTACGTCTGAGAAGGCCCAATTAGGATTGTATTTTAAGCACTGTGAGTATAAACTTTTAGTATTCACTTAGGTCCACCACTATGTAGTGGCAGTATTTGTTTGTTTGGTGGCGATTATAGCAATGAAGATTTAGAACTTTAAATCAAGGACTAATTGTTAATGTTTATATAAAATAACTATGGATTGTTATTAGTAAAATCTTAATTGATATATATATAATATGTAAATAAATGTATTTATTCTTATTTAATAATATTTTGGGTAATTAATAATTTTGTGACAATTGTTGGTAGTCAGCTTCATAGCTGAATACTCAACAAAAACTAAGATTAATTTTTATTTCTTGGAAGGACAAATATATATCCTTTGATTTACGCTAGCCGAGATAAATAGAGATCAGTTTTCATAAATGTTTCATTATAATTGTATATATAAATCATAGACCTCTTGAGCTATCGTGTAATTTATTTCTTAATAAGTATGTAAAAAATCTATAGGGTAGACCTTCAATTAAGCAGGGTTATTTGAATCTTTTAATTCTTTAATTGTATTAGGCCTTACTTTGGCTAGTAAAATAATAAATGACCAAACTTATAAAATGGCCATTCACACTTAATTTTGTTGGTTTTAGCTTTCATAGTTAAGAGTTATTTATTGCTTTTCATTTTAATTAAGTTTGCAATTGCTGGGTTATTTATATATATTTTTCATTAATTTATATACTTTGTTCTTCAAGCAGACATTCATTCCTGCTTTGGTAAAATAGATTTGCAGAAATTCCTAGATATGATCACACTAAAGGCAGGCATATCTCTCATATTTTCATACTCAGAGAATCTTGGCCATTACTCATATTATTATCAATACACTCATTCCTGCTTGGTAGTAATTAGTTCGTTACTAATTGTAGTAATACATGTTCATCCCTGTTCTGTATGACCCTCTAATCTAATAGAATCTGTGGATTAAGAGCATACCTCTTCTTTTTTCATCATTGGATATATTCTTTTGTTGTTCATAATCTAGCACTATGCTCTGTATATTTAATGAATTTTAAAGCCTGATATTCCAAGTCTGCAGTGTGTCATATTGCAGTCATCTATTCGTGACTGTAATTTCAATGCAGTTAAGTACGCATTCCCATCTTAACCCTGCTTGATTATTCATTAATTAATTGTTAAACCACTGTAGAATACCCACCCTGGAGATTCTTAAGACACATAAAGCCTGTAATCCCTCTTTTATGTAAATTAGTGATTACCAAGCTATTTAGTTGCTAATTGTTTTTTTATCTGCAGCACAAAATCAAGATATGAAATTTAAATCTAGTCATATGAACATCTAACTCACTTTTGCTTTTATTGTTACTAATACATTTTTCTTTACACATTACCTCTCGCATTTTGTGCCTTTTTTACAGCAATTATTTTTGTAGTTTTAAGGGTGTCTTGTGTCTCCCTGACCGGGATATAAAAAAAAAAAACCTATATGCAAACATCGGATGCACTGGTCATGTGGGAATTGTCCTGGGGGAATAGGTCATGAGGTTCAGCTTTGTACTGTTTGTGTAATGTTTATATCAATGTGTGAATAAGTGGTCATTGCTTGGTTCTTAGGATTGTTTTTTTGGTGACTATATAAATATGACTGTTACAAAATATTTAGCTAGATAAAAAAAAATGTAAGCACCACCCAAATAAAAGTAAACTTTTATTTCTTTAAGATTTACTTCATGAGAGAAAACTTACCAAATCGAGGAAGCGTTTCTCCTGTGAATAAATGTCAGGATAGGTTGAAAGACTTTTTAAAGGAGTTCCTAACTTTCTGAAATGCTGCTGCCTAAAGAAAAGAAATGACAAACAATCGTAAATTTAACTGAATTTTATAACTTAAAAACTAAAAATAAATAGGAAGTTATTATTTGACGCAGTTGTCAATTCTAGTTCTTAAACTTCTTATGCACTCCTAAGCAATATGCCACTTGTTTAAATATATATTCTGTGTCATCATTATGACATCAATTCTTGATGATTGTATGCATAATGTTTTTTTAGAATGCTGTATCCCCCATTTAGTTTTCAAACTCCTCAACGACTTTTTCTTAATTGTTATGATTGCATGGGCTGCCTTCTCACAATGCAACCTGTAAATAGTACACTCATAAATGTGAAATTTTATTTGACAAAACATTTTTAACATTTGCGACTGAAAAACTGAACCACACCAAAAGTGCACTCAGCTGCATTTAAGAAGAAATAAATATTTCATATGAGAAAAATAATAAAAACCCTTTTTGGTTGCAGACATTAAAAACATTTTGCCAAATAAAATTACAAATACAAGCAAAAAGAGAAAATAGTAATATTTAACCTTTAAACATCACATGATCACTATCTTCCATGCTTGCTCATAACTGTTGTTAAAATAGGCAAAATTCTCTCCATACAGTAGTGCTTCTCTAAGCAAGACAGAGTAATCAGTGGATGCCAGAAGGCTCGTGCATAAAATCCCTATCTAGTGCCTACTCATCCAATATCCCCAAACTAGTTTCTGCCTTATGGCCTTCGTCAGTGAGGAGCCTTGGATCTGAGAGCACTGCACCTAGATCTTAGGATTTAATGCAAGCCTCCAGCAGTTACCTTTTATCTCTACATAACTACAAAACTATGAGCTAAGATTGAAAATATCTGTGTGCTTTCAATTTTGTTCTCATAGTTTTGTAGTTAAGTAGAGATAAAAGGTGGCTGTTGGAAAGTTGCATTAGATCCTAAGATCTAGGTGCAGTGCTCTCAGATCCAGGGCTTCTCACTGACGAAGGCCATCGGCCAGAAACTAGTTTGGGGATATTGGATGAGTAGGCACTAGATAGGGATTTTATGTACAAGCCTTCTGGGATCCATTGATTACTCTGCCTTGCTTAGAGCGGCACCACTGTATGGAGAGAGTTTTGCCTATTTTAAATAGTAATATTATAAATGTAAAATTAACTTCACAAGAAAACCTCATATTTACGATTATTTAGAAAGAAAATTATGAAATTGCGCATCAAATATATAAACATTAAGTCTGTTGATATTATAAGGTTAATCACACTTAAGGATGCAGAGGTGAGGGCTCTAGGCTCTGAAATGAAAAATCATTACATAGTGTTGGCAGTATGGAATACCTCGACATCCATGTATACTCTCTGCAGGGTAATCACTTGAATTAAGGAAACATTACAAAATTATTCTAACTAAACACTATGAATATATTTAAATCAAAAGTGAGATTCTCTGCAAACTAGTAATGCAGCACAAAGTTAATGTAATTGAACTTTGGAGATGAAATAATCCTTTAATAATGTGCATTTTCCTAAAATCCTTATCTCTACGTCTATTTTTGATCTACTACATACTAAACTTAGCCTAATTTCTTTGGCATCAAACCATCTATTAAGGCAAACAGATCTTGCAAAAATAGTCCAGAAGCTACAGTCATCATTATTTGGATAGAGAATCTTTATACATGTAAGATTTACAAATCTTTCAAAACCCTACATTCTCTTCTAGATCTGCCTAATCGTTTCATATTCATAATTTTAATTCTCACAATAGTTTTTGGAAAAATACAACTGAGGATAAAGCAGACTTTTAATTTTTGAAAAGAATGGTTTTAAATCATATGCACATACTTTATAATATCAAGTTAAAAAGAAACTTTCCATTTCGGCAGATGGAAGATAGTGACAATGTCTGATTTATATCTCATAACTATAAAATATACTTTGTCATTATCTACTGACCTATTAACATTGGATCATTTCACCACATAGCCAACATAAATCAAGTTTTATCATTCCTGAAATTAACATTTCCAAAATTGAAAATCATATAGTTCTAAGTTGGACTTTAAAAATTTGTGATTGAAGACTATATATTTTATGAAAAAACATTAAATTTTCACCCATTCTTTCTTGCTATGAAAGATTTAACAAACTTATGCTAGAAAAATGTCAATATCTCAAAGATAGTGAAAGCAATTCACTCCAGGTTGGGGGAAAAAAGCACCAATGTTTTGTTATAATATCTGTACTCAAAAAAAAGCATAGCAAATGACCATCAAAACTTCACAAGGTCCAGTCAAAACACTTGGCCCCTTCTATGCATGCTTAGTTGGTTTAGTAACAAATCTAAAAGGACTACTATTATCATAGCTAAAAAGACTATCAGCATTATTTCAAATTTTTAAACCCAAGTTGATACAAATAAAAAAAGCATTATTATAGATAAACTACAAACTTCTTATTCATTCTCTATTTAAATTTAATCAAACCAATATCAGATATTAGTGAATTATTGGATGATATATTCAGACTGTCAAAATGAAACTCACAAGTGTCAATAATTGGATGATGATCAGATATGAAGGTTAAGTTTCAAAACCAATAAATAGTGTGCGATCTTGAATACATCCTGCTGTCTTGTAGTAAACCATCCCTCACCTATTACACATCTGTCCTTTCCTCAGACCAATCAGATCTTTCATTAGTGAAAAAGTGTCTCTTGATTATAGAGACACTCTCTCCATCCAAAACGCCATCAAGACCGGCATCTACTCAATTATCAGAATTCCCATTTTTCTCTCCTTTGCAGTCTGGCTTACCAGGTATAAATATATTTTTGGTCAAGCAAACTCCAATGTTACTGAAACTTTCATAGGACTATTGAAGAGTATTTGTATCAGAGATCGCTTACTAACCCCTGACTGGCTACACAAGGAATCATGGTCCAGAGTTGATTTTGCATGTATGTAACTGGTCACCTCAACTACAGTCACACGCCTGTTAGTTTCGCATCCCGGTTTAAAATCAGAACTTTAATAATTTGAAATCTCTGTAAAATTTTTATTTTTTTCAAATGTCTCAATAAATCTCTTTTTTAGAAAAAAAAAAAATATGACTCTGGTTTCCATGTTTTTCAATGCAACTCTTCTGGTAATAGTTAGTGGCCAATCATTTAATAACTGGATCTTTTGCTGGCGAGATGTCTAATCCAAGGAAACAAAAACTGTTAACTATTTCTATGCCCACATTATCAAATCAGATGCAGATCCTGTTATTTTAATATTTGTCTTTATATCTAAATTAATTTCATCTTTTGAATCTGTTTTTGACTTTGCTAATTACGATTGAGATTTTCTGTACTTTCAGGGATAAGTGTAGTCTTTCTCACCACCAATCCTCAATTTACGTTTGACTTCATTCAACATGACTTCCCTCTTTATACATTCAGTGCTCAGTTTAAAAGCAGCCTCACCTAACTCTTTTGTTAATTAAAATTATTTGGATTGGCCATAGATTGTTTTAATTGTAGCTTCCATACAGAGATATCTCATATGAACAATAAAGTATTCTACTACATCCATTTTCAAGTAAGGTTTAACTAAATCAAACACACCTTATTGAACTTAAAACAAGAAATATTTCAATATGAGTATTTTAGTCAGGAAATGGTAATTTCTTCAGAAACTGGAGCTCTAGTTTCCAAAGAAAATCAATCTCTGACTAAAATTTTTACAACAAACTATGTATTCGGATAAATATATTTTTAATGTATTTTTTTTAAGCGGACTTTCTCATATTATATTCTAATAAACCAAAAATTAAGTTATGACTGTTTAATATATAACATTAACAATATAAACATATTCCTAAAACAATTCTTTCCATATACATTACTATAATAATTCACAAGTCAGATTCCCAAAGAATTATTTTCTAAAGATTTGCATTAGAAAGGGGAGCTGTTTGCAAGTTTATTAGAAAATGATTTTTGGGGAATCCGACTTGTGAATTATTATAGTAATACATTTGGCCTTAGTCATTCTGTAAATAAGTTTCTATGTACAACAATAATGAATAATGTTAACTTATAGCATTTATAAAAAAATTTATGATCATTCAAGCACCAATGTTTGGTAGAAAAAATCAACTGGTCTCTGCCGGATATATATATTTTTCATATTCAATATCACCAGAATCAGAAAACCAGTTGGCACTCCACTAAACATAGCAATACTATCTCTAGTTAATCTTGTGTGTGTCTATCTGTAATATAGTACTTACATAAATAATCCAAATGCATCATCCGGACAAATCTATATAAAAAAATTCATTCCATTAAAACTAATATGCATAGATTATTGTTTTGCTGGACTACTAATAAAAATATTTTAACTTAAAAAACTACACATTTTATTTAAAAAAAAAACATGTTAGACATAGCAAGAGTATTTTAAAGGATTTTCTTGTATAGATTAATTAAAACAGTGACAAACTCTCCATACAGTAGTGTTACCCAATGTAAGTCATACTAATCAATCACTGCAAGATTTGTGCATAAAATCCCTATCTAGTGCATACTTATCCTTGGATCTCAGATCCAAGACTCCTCACTGATGAAAATCACTAGTCTGGGAATACTGGATGAGAAGGCATTAGATAGGGATTTTATGCACAAATTTTCTTGCATCCATTGCAATGGATAGCACTACTGTATGGAGTTTGACACACTTAGCAGTATGTGTAAGCATAAGAAATGGTAATTATGTGATGTACGTTGCTTCCAGTCATAGATAACAGTTACTAGAGACCTGATGTGATCTTAAAGAATCGAAACAACATGGCATTATCTAAAATTAATTGGATGTCCTATCAAAATGTAGGTATTTACAGTTTCAGTATGATAGACTGAAAGAAAATGCTAAAATGAAAACTAGTGTTAAATAAAGATGCGTATCTTCTCCAATGTGGTTTTTAGTTTTTATGACAGTTGTCTTATAGGTGGCTTAATGAAACAGGGATCAAAATGCGTTAGAGGTTTGATAGTCAAATTTTTAATTTGAGCCAATTAAAAGTGAAAATAAAAATTTCATCTTCCTGGATTCTATATTTATAGTAATCTGATAACTATGATATTTTTTCCAATTCAAATGATGATTTAAAGGATATACTTAATATTTTAAATGCAACATATAAAAACCTTGATTTAATAAATAATATTAAAAAAACTCAACTTCTTTATTAGTCAGTGATGTAAAAAAATGTTCAACAACTTTAAGCTTAGATGATTATCAATTTGAGGACATAAACCAAAATATCTTTGTAATTTTACATGTAGAGAGATGGATTTAGAAGTTGGAATGGAACACAGACCCCAAGGTACTGCTGTTGCTTTAAATAAATTAAAAGAGAGAGTATTTCATTACAGGAAAATAACTTTTGCAACTAAATTAGCTGTCTATAGAGTTATGATTTTGTCTAATTTATTGTATGAAAGTGAGACTTGGATATGCTATTGAAGCAATATAAAGATATTACAAAAGTTTCACTGAAGAATCCTTCATACAACGTTAAAAATACAATGACAAAATCAAAAAACTAATCAATATAGTCTTCAACTGGCAGATGTGATACTATAAATTCACCATTGTAAAATCCTACTTTCATTGAATTGGATGTGTAAAATGAATTAATAATACAAGTCTTCCTAAAAGGG
Organism: Epiperipatus broadwayi; assembly: GCA_028023455.1. Taxonomy (NCBI): domain Eukaryota; kingdom Metazoa; phylum Onychophora; class Udeonychophora; order Euonychophora; family Peripatidae; genus Epiperipatus; species Epiperipatus broadwayi. The sequence goes on from JAQFVV010013341.1 coordinate 56,406, forward strand.
TGCTTTATGGTGAACTTGAATATGGTTTTCATGGAAAAGGTAGACACCCTCAAAGACATTATAAAGGGATACAATATTGATTGTTTGCATTGGGAAGATATGGCAGAAAAGAGAATACATTAGAATGGTCATACTCATTTATGAGTGGCTATCGTATATATGTATACATACTGTAAATAAATATTTAAATTATTACTATTGTGAAGATAAAAAAACAAACAAAATTATGACACCATTTCTAATGGTCATACTCATTTACGAGTGGCTATCATATATATGTATACATACTGTAAATAAATATTTAAATTATCACTATTGTGAAGATAAAAAAAAAAAAAAAATTATGACACCATCCACTTCAGTTAACTACAATTATTACTAATCATTTTTAAGCTAGAAGTTGTCATATCATTTCTGGCCCAGATATATAACTTAAACTGTAATTAAGGCTGAATATATATTTTGTTATTAAAGATAATCTCAATGAATAATTACTTTTGCCTTATTTCATCATACTTTAATTACATAAGATTTGAAATACCAGGTCCTCTTATACCTGGAGCCCACTTGTAAATATAGGGGATTTAAACTCAGACTTTCAAGCCATTTCAACCATCCACACTATCTCATACTACTGATACACATGTCCACACACATGCAAAAAAGATAAATAATCACCAATATATGTATTTCGTGCTGAACCAGCATTCATCAGTTGGTCCAAATATCATCCCCCATACATATATACAATCAGTGCTCAGTTTATATTAAGAAAGCAAATCCTTATACTTGGCATCAGCATAGGATTTAGCAATTCTATCATCAGATTTTCAATGGTATGGATGGCTGAAGAGTTGGAGGTTGGAGTAGATTGAAGCCTGTCCATTGAAGTATAAAGATTTGCTATCTTAATATAAACTGAGCACTGATTGTATATATGCATGAGAGATGATAATCTGGACCAATTGTTGAGTGCTGGTTCAGTTCAAAATACGTATATTGGTGATTATTTATTTTTCTGCATGTGTGTGGTCATGTGCATCAGTAGTATGAGATAGTATGGATGGTTGAAATAGCTTGAAAGTCTGAGTTCAAATCATCTATATTTTTAATTACATAAATAAAGATATTTGAAAAAAAGCAGTTTGTCCCTCAAGATGTATTGGCCTCAATCACAACCTCTCATATGTCATTATTATCTTTATTCAATATTTATCAATATAAAATTATTATACTTTACTGTGCCAAACTTACTGTACCCACACAACTATGACATCATCTTTCCAGACAAATATTATACTATTTAGTAAATAATCATATGCTAAAATTATATCACCAATTGTGTAGTTTACTTTTATATATATACACACACACTCAAATTTTTATTAAATAATAATAGTTTTAACAAGGCTGTAAACCTTAGCTATGAGCGTCTGAAAAAATCGTCACTAGGGACCTCTGTAGGTCTTTAAAACACGTAAGCATGTGTTTTAAAGACCTACAGAGGTCCCTAGTGACGATTTTTTCAGACGCTCATAGCTAAGGTTTACAGCCTTGTTAAAACTATTACTGAAATAATAGTAAGCGTTTAATAAAATTTATAATTAAATAATAATGTAAGATAAAGACCAAAGAATTTGAAATGTTGTTCAAACTTACCTGCTCATAGGAAACAAAAACAGAATTAGGAAATGTTTGACAAGACCACTTAATTAAACTGGAAGAACTAAAAATAATAATAACATATTTTAACACTTTTAATTATAAAAAGCAATTGAAAACAATTTCATACAATCAAAGATTATTTATAAAAGATTATGGATGAAAAGTAATTTGACTTTAGAAAAGTTTCTTTGGACATCTATGCAGTAATATTATAACTAGCATAGTATTTTATGGACTATTTCTACAGGTTATGATAGCGTTTTCACATGGATAATGAAATATAACATTTCTTATTACTGTATTAGTCTTATTTGACAACAAGTTTTCTAAAGGATTCTTGGAGATCTAACTTAGAAATAAATTAAATGTTATAATTTTTAGTGTGTTATATAGCTTGTAGCTCTTCAAATGACAGGATTACAATATTTTTAAATTCATTAAATCAAAAAATAGTGGCTTTCTTATAATATTCAGTTTACAGCATCAGCAAAATAATTTCCTGTTTGGTAAAATGAAATGTATTTGTGATAAAACAAACAATTATCAACAATATTGGTTGAAAGAATTAAAAAATTGAAATGATGATGAGCTAGTCATATTTCTACAAGAAATGATTAATAGGTGAGCAATTGAAGTTTTAAATAAGATTCCAAGAGATTATAAAATAACTAAAAAAAGACCACATGTGAAGTGGGTGGATAAAACAATAAAAAATTTTTGGTATGGTGAAAAGAAGAGAAACTACTGATTAGAAAAACTGGGTTAAACTCAGAGACCTTGATCCTGCAATGGTTGATGATTGAAAATGATGACGATGATGAAATCAAAAAACATTTACTTTGAAATCTGTGAGCTGGAGAAGCTTTCACCTCACCAATCATTTAAAGTGCATGATTTTTTTTATATTAGAAGATTGTTATTACTGCCCATGCTGAGTTTCTGATAACTTAACTATCTTTAAAGATTAAATATGTTGCATAGAATTGTGAGGAGTTGTAAAATGAAAAAAAAAATTAATATAATTTCTAATTTATTGGCTTCATTGTTGTTCATAAGACTTTTGAATGCTAGAATTATCAGAACTGGAATTGATCTGAGAACCTTACCCCTAGATTCTGATATTCTACCATCTCACTAAATTATGCAGTGTATCAATTTATTTATACAAATATAAGCAAAATATTTAAGAAAATAAGCAAATATCATTGACACCCCAAAAAGAATTAAAAGTATGAAATAGAACTGGTTTGGAGGGGTTGCTAGAAAAAAATGACAGTAGATAGTTAGTTAAAGTTTAAAACTATCTATCCCCCCCCCTCCCCAAAAAAAAATACAAAAAAAACAAATGTGAGATGGATGGATAAGGTAATTTTCTGGAATAATATGAAGGAAAAAAGCTACAAATCAAAAAAAACTGGATTATAGTTGGAGGCCTTTGCAACTGCAATATGTAAATAATGCTTGATAATAATGATGACGATGATAAATACTAATGTAAACTTGCATAAAAAAAACAGAAAACGTTTATAAAACATCCCTTTCAATTTGACATTTTTCTAAATTTGTGAATGAAATAATTAACATGCCATGTGGTCTGCAATCTCTTTTCCATTAAATGTCTTCACACATGTTATCTCTTTCTAAATCTTTTACAATTTCTTGAGATTAAGCTTAAGACTTCAATTGTCCATCTACAACCATAGCTTCTAGCAACATATCAATTCCCACTCCATTTTAATCTCTTAATTCTTTTAGTGGTTTTGAACCTCCAGTACTACTTAGATGATAATAGATAATATAAGTAGCCATATACACAGAAAATTCAAAAAACGTATTGAGTCACAAATGTATATTTTTCATATATATAAAATTAAACACAATCATTTTAAATAGTAAATGCTATTATAGTAAACAATACAAACTCTCACCTCAATACTTGACCATACAAGAACAAGAAAATGAAATCAAATTCTTATTAGTTTTCTTTGTACATAAAAAAATGTCTTGAATACTAAAGGCAGAGTGTGAACAATTATCAATCCTAATTAATTGTTATAACTTGTTTATCAAATCGATCTATGTAAAGAATATTTTACATTAAATAATTAAGATTGATTAATATTCACACTCTATCTTTGATTTGATAAATATCTTAAAATAAATAATTAGGATTGATTAATATTCACTCTCTGCCTAAAATGTTCAAGATAGTGTTGTTTATATACAAAGATAACCAATAAAAATGTGATTTCATTTTCTTCCCATAGCATTGTTGAATATAGAGATGGGAATGTATATTATTTACTATCATGGCATTTACTATTTAAAAAATGTGTTTAACTTTGTGTGTGTAATCATGCTGTGAATTACTTTATTATATATTTATATGTTAGGTATAAATCTAGTCAGCTATCTACATTTGAATTTTCTCTTTTTAATTGAATCTTTAAATATTTGAGATGACTAATCAATAAATTGCAGATTTCTTTGCAAAAATGGTGATTTATCCAATGGTAATACTACTATGACTAAATTTATAAATTTACCGTATAATTTAAAATCACTTAAGTAATAGTTTTCATTGACAAGTATTTTGATTTTTGGCAAACTTTTATTTCTCTTTTCAATTTCTTATTGAAGTTAAAGAAGAGGCAGGTAGAGGAATGGGTTAGGAGGGGGAGACAAAAATGCTTTTTATTGATTTATAAAATGTAGATAAATTTCACATAACTATTTTCTTATTTAAATATATCAAATTTATTAAGCACAAACAGATAACATTGTAATAACGTGAAAGCTAAAACCTTCAACAGATATGCTTTAAACATGCTTATGTGACAGCCGATCAGATGCAAATAATGACAGCACATGGACCTCTCAATTCTCAAACACAAGTCAGAACTATAAGAAAAAGATGGGACCCATCTTCTTCTATACTTCAATTTATATATAAATAAGCCAGACTCAAGCATTTTGAGTTAAGAGTGTGAAGCTTAAATACCTTCACATTTAATTCACTAAATATTATATATAAATAAACAACATGAAATCTTTCGATTTACTACGAAGCAATTTTTTAAATCTAATGAAATGATATTAATAAATGTAAATATATCAAATTTATTAAGCGCAAACAGATAACATTGTAATAACGTGAAAGCTAAAACCTTCAACAGATACACTTTAAACATGTTTATGTGACAGCCAATCAGATGCAATAATGACAACACATGGACCTCTCTTATTTATAATTGAAAAAAAAATCAGTTTTGAAATTTGGATTCTTCTTTTGTCTTTAGAAATTCCTTATTTTCAAAATAGAGGGGGGGGGTATAGAGAACTACAGTTTGGACTTAAGATTTAGTCTAGTTTTAAATTCATTGTGTAATCTAAAATCTCTTAGTATTAGTTTTCACTGATAGATATTTTTATTTGGCAAAATGATATCTTTGACTTTTTTTTAATTAATTTGTTATTGCTTTAAAGCCAGCCAGTTTATTTTGAAGTGTTTGATTGGATTTTTATTGAATGAAACTGCATCTAGTTCCACAAAGCAATTCACATCCTCTCTCTCTCTCTCCCCCCTCATTTTTAAAAAGCCAATAAGAAAAAGGAAATTAAAAATTTTTTAAAGACAATGTGATTTCATATCAATTATAATTCAAAAAAGGTTTTTGAATTAGATAAAACTATGAATGCAATTCAACCCTTCTTTTCTCACCTTATTTTTTAAAAGCCAATAAGAAAGGAAAAATTTAAAAAAAATTAAAGATAAAAATCATAAAAATTTCCAAAACAAATCTGTCAATTACAAATCAAAAGAAGTTGTTTGAATCAGGTGATACAATGGATGAATCCCACTCCCCCTCTCTCTTCTCACTTTTTCGAAAGCCAATAAGAAGGAAGACATTTACAAAATTTTAAAAACAAAATCAAAAATCTGTCAATTACAAATCAAAAGAAGTTATTTGAAATTCTTAATAAATCAATATTAGGGATATTACAATGAGAAATCCAAAGAAACCATGAAAATTTAGAATTGACCTTTTTTAGGAATTGAAGAAAAAAAAACAAATACTACCAAAAATTCAGCAAACATCAAGTCCGGTCAATAAAAACTAATACTAAAAGGTTTTAGATTACACAATACATTTATAAATTAACTTGTGGGTACTATTACTATGATAAATTGCCATTATTCTAAAAAAAAAATTCTTCAAATGGTCAATTAATCATCCTAGTATTCTTTCATGATATCAAAACAGTGTTTAGAGAGTTAAGAAAAGATAAAAATAGAAATGTAGATAGATTGATACCATATATTACAGTGAGATCATATTAATTAGAGGGTATGGAGGCAAAAATCAGCAAATATAATGGTAGCATACAAGGATACTATTGTGATAACCAACTGCCAAGCTATCAAAGATCTTAGAATCCTGGTTATAATTTTTCTTTACATTCTTATGACACTTACTATAAGCTCTAATAGTAAAAAATGCCAGATGATTATGCTTAATAAACCCATATCTAGTACTATCTATCCAATTTCTCCAGACTAATTCCAAGTTTATGGTTTTCATCAGTCAGGAAATTTTGGATCTTGGAAAAGCATTAAATAGGGATTTATTAAGCAGCATCTATTAATTACTAAAACATTCAGTAGGTATCACAGGATTGTGAGGGGTAAAAAATACTATTGAAATAACAATGAGTAAGCTGAAGTCATGTAACAGTCATTTGATTTTTAGTTATATTCCAGATTCATCATTTAATCCCAAATGCTTGGCAAGAGTTATAGTCTGCTAAAGATAGCTTTTCACTTGTACCTAACACTGGTAAGAAGATACTGGATATCAATTTTTATATCAGGACCACTTTACAGACTTAGTATCTTTTTATTAACTTTTCCTTATTATAGTTTTCAAGTTCTAGCACTTTAAAGCACAGATTTTGAAAAACCTACTAACTATTCTTAATTAATTAATTATGGATGAAAAACATACTTGCATACAACAATAAGAATAAAATGAGAGTTAATAAATTATATAACTTTTATTGGTGCAAACAAAATAGAGAAATAATATTAACTATACCACATATATTCATGTACACATCAAGTGTTTTTAATGCATATTTCTATCATATATATTCAACTTGTAGATAAACACTAGTTGTTTTTTCTACTTTATTTCATTGTTATCTATCAATAGCCACGGAATTACTATTCATTAAATTATAGCTTTGACAACATCTGACTAAAGTTTCAGCTTCATCCCTCTTACACTTTAAATGTTATCATATAGGAAAAAAATATTAGAGCTATGGGAGCACTATGAAATTTCAGATTCATGCACAAAATCTTAATTTACTCTCACAAATCCCCAAATAAAAAGAAAGAAAAAAAGCCTTACTAATTTATAAGCTGTCTATATTTCAAACCTAGTTTTTTATTGAGATGGTCAGTGTGTTTGTGATTATTATTAGGTAACTGTAGAATCTAGAAGTTTTTCTAAACATTTTTAGAGATCAATTTCTTTTCTTGATCTAAAATATTCTCTATAAATACATAATAGGATTTCACTTTCCTAGCATGGTTCTATCTAAATCCTTATGTGAATTATACTTCAGTATCTTTGCAAACTACTTTCATTAAGTGACACCAGGATATCAAAGCAATAAAATGTAACACATCCCTTGGTACAGAGCCAACAGGCTACAATTTAACTCTCTATAGTAGATCTTGGTAAGTTATTCATTCCTCCTAAGCACTATTTAGCTGAAAATTGATGGGCTGATACATGTCCATTGGTCTTTAGTTAGGCCTCTTAAAAAAACTACAAGCATAAACATGGTGTATTATTTTTCCACACTGATAATTTGCTTATTTATTTCAGTAGGTTGAAAGATAAGTTTCTATGGAAGCAATTGGGGTTTATTATATCCCCTTAATATTTTTCCAAACCCAGCATAAAAACCAAGAACCCACTTTATGTATATATTTATTCTCCCACATCTTCATTATTTGTACCCTTTCTGCTTGTAAGCATTTACATTCTATTAGCAGATCCCTAAAATTTTGGTATGACTTCCTTACATAACTTGCAAACTAAGTCACCCACATTTCTCCACTTGTATATATTCCCTTCATGCTTTAAATAGTAAACTACTTTCCTTGCTATTATCATAAATTAACTCACATCCAATATTCTGTTTACTTCTATATATATTTAAACTCCTTTTACTCTCCATACTAGTTCTTCATCTCTTCAGCTACCTATTTTTTATTAATGCATCTATTCTTCTATCCCATTCTTTGTCACTATAACACTTAACAATCCTCCTAACACAATCATCCCACCTTTTATAAAAGTATACTGACATAAAGTCTTTATCCAAATCTTCTGCATAATGCACTATCTTTTTCACCCATCTTGTTGCCTATCCTTTGCTCATAATCCAATCGAATACTATTTAGTCTAGTCTCTTACTATCCTTAAATTGCAATTTACCATTCATTTTGCTTTTTACATCTCTCATATAAAAACTTGACCATCCCATTTCTCCTTGAATTGCCTCCTTTACCGTCCACACATCTGCATCTAATGCATGTCTTTCTATTTCTCTTTGTGCTTTCTCTAAATAATCTAACACCCCTTTACTAACACATAATGCATCATTACCGTAAATTAACCCTGCTTCTGCCACTCCCTTCCATACAATTCTTGCTGTAACATATTTATTATATGAAAACACTGTTAATTTGCTTCATTTATCTAAGATAAGAGCACTACTATTATGCGATGGGATGCACTGCGGCTTCTCCTTTATCAGCGTCAGGTTTGTGCTGACATGTAGTGTTTATTGAGGAAGGTTCTACAGTGAAAACAAAGAGGCTACTATTATCAAAGATTGAAATGATTTAAAATGGCTTTTCATTAAAAGATCTCAGAAGCTCTGTGACATCAGGAACCATTTGTGCTGACATTATTGAACAAGTCACTACAATGAGAACAAAGGAGCTACGATTATCAAACGTAGATTAAGTATAATCTAGAGGAGTCAATGGTGATTTGTTTAGTATATGTGATGCAGTCAAATGGTATGGCACATTAATGCCTAAATGAGGGAAAATAAAATAATGTGTACACATTAAAACTACAAATTAAAAGTATTAAGTATAATTTTCAGTGCAAACCTTGAAATATCTGTATAGGGAAGAACTACTTCAGCCAGAAACAATGTTGGTTTATCATAAACAGCTCCGCATTTAAACAATATTTTAGATAAATTATTTAAATATCGTAAATCAGCACCTAATAATTTATATCCATGACTGGAAATAACTATAAAAAAAGAATATTTATAAATTGTGTGTGTGTATATATATAAATATGTGATTGTTTATTATTATTTAAAAATTACTGAATGCCAAATATAAAAGGTTGGTCTGCACTATTGCCTTACTGTTCAATGTGAGTTTGACCATCAAATAAAACAGTTCATTGAAAAAATAAGTAATTAATGTTCCAGTGTCATCACAACAAACCTTCATCAGGGTTTTCTCTTTTTTAAATTATAAGAATAGTGTTATTTTTGAAATTCTTCATTCCTGATTTATTCTTCATTCTAAAATCATTGATTGAGGAGTCATAAATTCTGATTTTTCCTTCAATAACTTTTTCAAGATAGTACTCATCTTACTAATTTGAACTTAATTTTTTTACATATATTTTTATGTTTTCAGTCAGGTTGATAATGAACAGCAGTAAATAGAGAAGACCCCCCCCCCACCAAATATTTGGAAACTCGAATCAAGGTATTTTCAAAATGTATTCATAAAGTTTTCCATCAAATAATCATAAACAATCATTTTATCAATGAAAATATCCATGCTAATATATACAGTATATGTAATATATATGTGTACAATGATTTAAATCTATGCAAATACATTTAATGATAAATAAGTAAATCTGCCTTTACATAGCCACTACAGGTCAAAGACAACTCATATTGTCCCTTCAAAAGAACAGTGAAAGAGAAGTCAGCACTCCCAAACTTTCCAATCAGTAAATGGTAAAAGTTTGATGTTTTTCTTTTCTTGTTTTACTCTTTAGCCAAGTAAAGATGAATATCTATTTACTGATTAGTAATGGATCGTTAGGTTGTTTTGGCTATGGTATAAATTTGAAGCCAGTTATTTAGGCAACTGCTGCTCCACAATGTGATTTCCAAATATATGCAATGGAATTAAATTTACTAATACAACATAACAGTAATATAATATTATTATGTTAACATATATGTAATTGAACCAAAAAATGCCATATTAATATTTTTGGCAAAAAAACAAAAGTCACCTTCAATAGCACAGTCTTTCTAATAAATATATCTTCAGGGTTCTAACATACGGTTATAAAACACAGGATTTGGATTCAAAAAATAAAGCAAAGATTTCTAATAAAACAAAGAAGTATGTAAGAATTTGTAATTATATATTGGACTATTTAGGTCACCTACAATTAATTATTAATATATGGATATTGTCTACACTAAACTTAATATAGTTATAAGGGAATGTTACACTTCCATTTACCATTGACAAACTTCCTCCACTCACAACTTTGATGCCATCCATTTCAGATAAATACAATAATGATTATTATTAATCATTATCAAAACTAGAGATTATCTCTAGCACAGATATAAATTTTAAACCTCAATTAAAGATTAATATATCTGATTTTTTATTTATTTTACACACACAGAGTTATTAACTTTTCTCTTTCTAGTGTGTAATATCTTATAGATATAATAAACACCTTCATACTTCCCCATTCTTTTAAAATTCACTTAAATAAAGATCTAATAAAAGACAAATCTCGGAGGTCATTTGTCTTTTATTATATCTTTATTTAAGTGAATTTTAAAAAAAAGGGGAAGTATGGAGATGTTTATTATATCTATAATTATAAGGGACTTGAACTCAGACTTTCAAGTTCCCTATATCTAACTAATCCATCTTATATAACCAATACACATAACCACATACATATGGAAAAGATAAATTATCTCAAATATATGTATTTTGTGCTCAACCAGCATTCATCAGTTGGACCAGATCATCATCTCCTACACATATATACAATCAGTACTCAGTTTACATTAAAATAGCAAATCTTTAAACTTTAATGGACAAGCTTCAATCTTCTCCAGTTTGAAGATTTTCTATCTTAAAATAAATTGAGCAGTGATGATTGTATATATGTGTGGGAGATGTTGATCTGGACCAACTAATGAGTGCTGGCTCAGTACAAAATATGTATATTGGAGATTACTTATCATTTCCACATTATGTGGTTATGTGATTGGTGATTTAAGATGGATTGGATAACTATAGGGAGCTTGAAAGTCTGAGTTCAAGTCCCTTATAATTAAATTAATTATCAAATATCTTTAGAAAAATTCAAACTTCAAATACATTTAATTATTAATAATATAACACAGGTAAGTATATAACAGAATGCTACGAGTGCTATTATTCTCCTCTCTTCTTCAGATGCTGTTGGCCTGACCAATGACAGTACTACCATAAGAATTGAACTTGGGACCTTTTGATTCATGAATACTAATTTTGGTTATATCAGTCAGAAATAATAAGGAATTTCAACTAATCAGGATTTTTCTTCCCTAAATTTAACAAGTTTCCATTTTCTCAAATACAGCGCCCTCTATCTAGAAAATCTTATCAGAAAAGGCTAAAAAGATTTATTAAGATATGATTCATACAATTTCTAATTGCTAAGATATTAAAATGGATTCAACTTGTTGATTCTTTGAAAAGACAAATGATTTTTTTTTTAGTTACTGATTATTGATGATATAAGAATTATTTTCAAAGAATGCTTCATTTTGATTTACTTATTTAATCATATGATTAAGCAAGTAAATCAAAATGAAATGATTCTTTGAAAAGAATCATTACATCATCATTAGTCAATTAATTTTAATCATGTGACTTTTTTTTTTTAGTTTTAGTCTGCTTTTGAACAGAATATATTTATTGATTCAATGACTCATAGTAAGATAAAGCACTGAGAGATCAAAAAGATTAAAGGAAATTTAAAAAATTGTAAATATATAAAGAATCAATTTGATGGCTGAAGGTAATATGGTTTTGAATTTCTTAAGAAGATTTATGATTATTTTTTTTCCTTTAATAACAGAGAATATTTTTGTAAACAAAACAACTAAAGTCTTTCTTTGTTTAACTATGTAGCAAATGAATCCAATTTAATTTTTTAATTCTTTTTCTTATTATTATTTTAAGCAATTAATTATGTTGTCACTAATAAATGTTCAATGGTTTACATGAACAAAAAAAACCCTTAGAACTATGTGTGTGTAAAATACATAGACTGTAAAGAGATTGTTAATATATCTATTAACTATAAAGAAATGTTAATTTTTCTGCTGAAAGAAGTTACAATAACTAAGCAGCAATTATGAAGGGAAAAGGCTTAATCATCATCAATTGGCAGATTGCCACTCACCACACTTTATTCTGGCATTTCGGTATTTAAAATTAGACCACTATCTTTAATGAGCCAACATCATGAATATGGAGAGAAGGCTTGTTCTTTTGGGGTTTTCATGTGTAAAGACAGGCACAGAAAAGTCAAAAAATATATGATATCTTTTCCCACGAAAATAATGAGTCAGTATGTAATATGCATGCACATACATATATTTAAAGCTTAAAAGAAGACAAAACTTGCATAATTATTTAAAATAAAATCTGGAATGACTTGAACAGTGATTGAGAAACAATCTTTGTTTGAAATACAATATTATTTCAAATCAGACCTATATTTAATATACTAATTTTGAATTTTCTGATTTTCTTAAAAATATAAAACATTTAATAAAATAAATTACTTCCCGTAAAATATAAATAAAAAATATTAACTTAAAAATGAAGTTAAAAAAGAGAAGTTATAAATAAATATAATAAAAATATGCTAAACGTTTTCGAGGATCCATGCCTCATAATCATAGCATTCATAAAAATACATAATAAAATATATACAAAGATATATAAAATTAGCACGTGTTACATGGGCCATTTCTTCGATATATCAAAGCAAGTGTCTTTTCTATTTATAGCATTAATATTTCCATTATTATAGAATGCTTCTTTTATTTTCCTCTTATGATCATTTGATTCAGTGCATAAAATTACAGGATTGGAAGGAATAAAATTGTGTCCAGATTTCATGGAATGCTCCAAAAATACAGAAGTTATATTGTTCTTCTGAGCTCTCTTGTAAGCGTATATGTGTTGAGCAAGCCTAGTATTAACAGTAGCTTTAGTTTCACCATAATATACAGCAAGACATTTTTCTTGAGGACATGAAATGGAATAAACTACATGTGGGGTGAATGAACGATCAATATGATCTTTTGAGTTGTTGATCAATCTATTAGAATTAGGAGGAGTTCTAAATCCAATTTTAAACTTATTGAATAATGCTTTAGTTAATTTGTTAGATATTTTGGAAATGTAAGGAATAGTAATTCTAGGAAGTTAAACACGTGGTACAACACTATTTATTTAATTATGGAATTTAAAAATATAATTTTTAATAGACCAAAGTTTAAAACCTGCTTTCATCAAATCTTTAATAAAATTATTCAGATTTTCTTTTCTGTCTGCTTCATATTTACAAAGATGCAAATTTCTAAATAAGAAAGAATAAATTTGCTGGTTTAAATTCTTTCTTATTTAGAAATTTGCATCTTTGTAAATATAAAGCAGACAGAAAAGAAAATCTGAATAATTTTATTAAAGATTTGATGAAAGCAGGTTTTAAACTTTGGTCTATTAAAAATTATATTTCTAAATTCCATAATAAAATAAACAGTGTTGTACCATGTGTTCAACTTCCTAGAATTACTATTCCTTACATTTCCAAAATATCTAACAAATTAACTAAAGCATTATTCAATAAGTTTAAAATTGGATTTAGAACTCCTCCTAATTCTAATAGATTGATCAACAACTCAAAAGATCATATTGATCGTTCATTCACCCCACATGTAAGTTTATTCCATTTCATGTCCTCAAGAAAAATGTCTTGCTTTATATTATGGTGAAACTAAAGTTACTGTTAATACTAGGCTTGCTCAACACATGTACACTTACAAGAGAGCTCAGAAGAACAACAATATATCTTCTGTATTTTTGGAGCATTCCATGAAATCTGGACACAATTTTATTCCTTCCAATCCTGTAATTTTATGCACTGAATCAAATGATCATAAGAGGAAAATAAAAGAAGCATTCTATATTAATGAAAATATTAATGCTATAAATAGAAAAGACACTTGCTTTGATATATCGAAGAAATGGTCCACGTAACACGTGCTAATTTTATATATCTTTGTATATATTTTATTATGTATTTTTATGAATGCTATGATTATGAGGCATGGATCCTCGAAAAGGTTTAGCATATTTTTTTTTTATTATATTTATTTATAACTTCTCTTTTTTAACTTCATTTTTAAGTTAATATTTTTTATAAAACATTTAAATAGAACGAAGAAAGAAAAAAAATTTTGGAATAAAACAAAGTTGATTTTTTCTTTAAAATGTATATTGATTATAGTTAATCTTTATTTATTTATTTATTTAAAGAATTAATATATAAATATTTTGAACATTTGAAAAAGAAAAGACTATTCCGTAAAACTCACTGAGTATGCTTCCAATTGCTAAGGCCAGAATCATTCAAAACATATATATATATATATTATAACTAGCAAAAGAAAAAAAACTTTCCAAATTAAAGAATTAATGTAAATTTTAAAAAAGCAGGATAATAGTAATTAAATTATTTTGTTTTTATTAATCAAGATGAAAATAACTTATTGTAATTTCCTTGTTTTTAAATCCCACTGTATATTATAAATAGTGGAGTCAGATTAGCTGATTTTTAGAGAAAATATAATTGTATAGTGCGTAGAAAGTCACTCTGAAGGACAATTTCCAGTCTCCATATTTGTCAAGTTTGAACTCATAGAGAAATAAGGGATGCCTTTTGTGATTTCATAGCCCAATATGTGAGAAGTTGAACAGAGTTGAGAAATCTTATATTGAATACATGTGCTATCTGGAAATGACAACAAGAAACAAGCCTACTAATCTTGAAATTCTAAAGTGGATATTTTATTCATGCACTACTTTATATATGTATGGAAGCACAGATGAAAGAAACTGTCTGTTGGTCATATATGTATATTACTTATGCATGAGATTCATTTCATAAATGAAAGTCTGAAGCACAGATGAAAAAAATTGCTGTTAAGTAAAATACATATATTGATAATGACATATTACTTCAAACTTTAACTTTGCAGATAATAAATATCTATTTCTACTTACTGCCTAAAGTAAAAGTATTAAATCTTAATTATACTGATTTAAGAGTAAAAAACTTTTGATTGAAATTAAAGTAATTAACTGATGAAAAAAAAAATTGGGAAAATTTCTTAAAGTTCAAAAAGATAAAAATTAAAAGAGCTTTCAATAGACTTTCAAAAAATCATAAAGTAATATTTTTTTAACTGATTTTGTTTACAATTTAAGAGTATTCTAAAAAAACTTTCATTTATAATTAAGATAAAAATACTTAAAACTAATAACTAAAATATTTTGTTTTTTATTAGAACAAACACGTGTGTATTATGTATGGGTTTAGCATTGAATCATTTATATATTATTGACAGAATATTTATTTATTAATGACTGAAATATTATTTTATATTAGAACAAGTGTGTGTGTGCGCATGTATAGATATTAATACTGAAATATTATTTATGTTAGAACAAGCAAGTATAGGTGCAAGTATATATGTGTGTGTGTGTTAACATTCAATTATATATGTGCATATAGATATGTATTTATTTAATACTGCTTACAATTTATATATCTGTAAACTACAATTAAAATACTGTTAATGTATGGTTTAGTTTGTCAATCTATGAAATATTTGATATTTGTAAATCAAAATTAGAATGATGTACCTGTATTATAAAGTTACTTATTAGATCTTTAATTTCGTTTTCATTATTATTTCTAATCAATTACTTTTTAAGTTGTTCCAGTTAAATTACTTAACACTAGACTGGATTAAGTTTTATATATGTGTATTTTCTCTTGATCAGTCCCCAGGATCCTTGTATTCCCAATGCCAGATCAGACATAATGGTATGGTGATATACATTACTGTGATATGTATTTTATGAACATCTATTTAGTTCTCTGTAGGATTATTTAGATGCATTAAAATTATAAATGTCACCTTTAAAATCCACTCATTTTATTTTATAAGTTTTTTGCTGAATACTATTTTACTGATGGCCGGTATATTCATGGTACCCTTTGGCCCAGAGCAGTAATAATGCTTAGCATTGATACAATGATCTTAGCATTTTAAAGATATATTTACTGTTGTAAATATTTTAGCAGATTAAATACTGATGACTGCTTTTATATTATGCCATAAGTTTGGCATTATCTAAATGATGATTAGTCTCAAATATCTCTTTTTAATCCAGTTAAATTGTTAACTCTTGACCTATGATGATTACTGCTGATAATGCTATATTAACACGAATATGTTGCTTATTATTTACTTTCATGCTGATTTTTTTCTCATTCTCTATGCTCAGTACAAGTGTTGCTGCTATTGATTATGATTTCCATCGTGCCTGTTACTCCTCTGTTACTCCTTCACACTGTACTATTATGACACATATATAGAAATAATATATAAGCAAGCAAAAAATTATGTGAATATTTACATGTAATGATTAGAGAAATCTGTTAGCACTGGTGTTGCTAAGTAACTATCAACTATTTGTTCTAGTAATCTATAATAGCTTTTTTATCCTGAATTTACTTAGCAAAAGCCAAATCCAAAACAAAAAAAGCCAAATCCAAGACAAAAAAGCTATTGTGACTACTAGAAGAAATTGTTTAGCATAAAATTGTCAATTGTAATTGATAGTGGCCTAGCAACACAACTGCTAACACATGTGTCTAATGCTTACATGGAAATAACTCCACTTGTTTCTCTGTTTAAAGAAAATTAATTCATGAAAATATTTAAATTAACAAATACCATATGTATACATATTTCATTTCTATGAAAATATATATATATTAATACCTTATTTCTAAAAATAAATAATAAATGCAAAATATAATTGAACCTTTGTCAATATAAAATAAAACAACATGCATGTTATTAGGAAGGTGTTAGAATTAAGTCTAAATATAAATAAAATAATTAATATGCATATACTACTCTTGAATTAGAAACCTACTTAATGGAGAATCACTTCCCTCGTATAAATTTACAGGCAAATCTATAAGATTCAGTAATGCTTCATTCTGCAATATGCAGGATTTCTTCCTACTCACAACTGATGGGAAATCAATCTACAATAGAATGTATATATATTTAATGCATATGTGATTAATCCTTGGAAGAAAGTTTACTGGTATATATTTTACCTGATTTCTGTTGAGAATAAATTATCCTTCAAGAAGAAATTTGAATGATTTTTATACTTGTGTGAAAATTTATTTATGCTAGTGAATTTCCTTTTTAGGGATTAATTATATATATATTGTAAAAAAGATGATTTGAATTGAGTTCAAATCCAACTTTTACCTCAAAACAAAGTCTTATGTATAGCGAAAAGATTCAGTCCAAAGAAATTATCATATAAATTCTTATTAAAATGAATAAGACAGTAATTTAAATTATTTATCTTTCTCCACCTCTTCTCTTGGATTGCCTCATCTTTCCTTACATCAATTCATATGTGATCAGTCATGTTACTAATTATTACTCCAACCTCAATCAGAATATTATCAAACTATGATATTACAACTAATTGGAACTACCTCAAAGACAGTAAAATAAAAAAATCAATTTAATATGATAGAGAGATAATACTATTGATTAATTCTATACGAAATATTTATAAATGAACTTCTTATTGCCACATCATGAAAAAGGTTTTTATCCATTTTTCTTATATTTACTCACATACACTTCAATATAGATTTAATTCTTCTACTATTTCTTTTGGCTGATGATTTCCTCTGATTATCCCCAATATTAACATCTGATTAACTTCTCAATTGTTGCTGTTTAATTTCTTAGGTTTATGATGGATCCTATGATCTTATCCAAACATCCTGTTTACACTTGTGGTACACTAAACATCATTGTTACAGGCACACTGTACCAAACTCATAGAATGCTGCCTTTGAATCTTTAGTCAAATAAATAATCAACCATCTTGGAAATGAATTTTATTTAAGACATTTTATTAGCACTTTCTTTGAATCAAATTAATCTCAAAAATTCATATTCTTCTTTCATAATTAACATTCATACAGTGGGAAATATTATACTGTTCATAGTGTATGATTATAAATTTTATCTAAGTCAGGGTTTGAGCACTATGAATTTAACTGACTTGGCTGAAAGCATGTTCAGCTACATATTGATAGTTTAAAACAAAATAATCTTTTCTTTATAAGCAGATAAAATACTTATGATAGAATTTTAATTTAATAGAAGAATTAAATATTTGTACAAAAATTAGATTTATTTATTATAAGTGTAAAAATGAATTAGATTTTATTTATTAAATAAATGTTTTGGTCATGCATTCACCTGTAAGCGTCAGTTTTAAAAGCATAAGTGGATCGTTTATCTTAAGCTTATCATTATATAAGCCAAGCTTTGTTCACCATGCTGAAATTTGTGAAGAGTGCATGGCCAAAGGTTTATTCCCTTCTCTATATTACATAGGTAGTCGATGCTATATAAATAGACTATTTATTATAGTAAATAAAATGTTTATAAAATCTCAATTTATGCCCATATTCGTACACATATATACAGATATTTACCATGTCTGTATATATATTAACAATGTTTAAGACTTAATCCATGAAGATGCATTCCTTCCTAAGCAATTTTCTTATTCTTCCCACTACTATATTTGTTCATTATCTCCGCTAGTCAGTCATATATTGTACAGTGTCCATTACGATATGATGATTGCATTTTCTGTTCCGATGCTAGTATTTAATCAGTTCAAAAAATCAAATTTATCACCAAAAAATGTTAATAAAGACCTGTTCTATATACAGTGAAGTCACGAACTTACATTGCATTGCCTTCTAATTACATTATTTCAATTATATGCTATCCAAATAAAATTGTAATTAACAAAAATATAAATAAACAAATAAAAAAGCCATTACAATTCACAAATTCTATGGCATTAAGCAGCCATTTTTCCTTCTCTTAGCATTATATGCAATTATATATATTAATAAAATTTCTTCAGTTTATATTGAAAGTACTACATTGTATTCTTCCTTTACTACCCTTTCCAAATTTGATGTGGTATATTTTGTACAATAAAATATTTTCTGAGAGTAACGCTTAAAGTTTTACAAAATTTTAGAATGTACTAAAAGTTGATACTATTTTAAAAACATCAAAATAAATAATTTCTTGATAGGAAGACAATGATTATGTTTCTATAACAACAAAAAAAATATTGAAAAAAAGGAATATGGTCTAGAGTGTGTTTAATAGCTACACAAGTCACACATTTCACTATTTATTTTATTTTAAAAGTAAAAATATGGTAGTTAGTTTTTCTTTCTTATTTTTATTATTTCAAGGAATGCATGAGTGAACATACACTCTTAAAATATCTGTAACAGTGTCCCCTCAATTTATTATTAATAATTATATTATTATTTTAAAATTTTGTTCATAATATTTACTAAGGCAATAAACCTAAAACATGTGTGGTTAAAAATGCGAAGGTAGGGACCCTCTTTTCTTTCAATGTGTAAGCTTGTGGTTAAGACCTGTAGGGGTCCCTACCTTCGCATTTTCAACCACACATGCTTTAGGTTCATTGCCTTAGTAAATATTACTTACGTAATCAATGTGCGTTAAATAAATTTATAATTTTGTTAATATTATAATCTTTATTTATATGCATACCATTCATATAAGAAGTGTCTGTGTTATATATATGTGCATGCTGAAAGGTATTGATTCTATTCTAATCGGTGTTTATCAACAAAATGTGAGTTACTACACACTATATACATTGAACACAAGGGGTGTATGGAAGAAAATATAGATAAGTCGTACTCAACTATATGTATAATATGAGTGTGTGTCTGCCATTAAGATTTGAATTTATAATTTTAATTAATTCAAGAGTCATCTTTCTAATAATTATGTTAATATTAATTTTAAAACTGTGGATCAAGATTGCATATAAAGTTTAATTATTAAAATCAAAATGATTTTCTTGTGCATAAAATAAAACCCCAAGATTTTTCCTTGAATAATAGTACTGCATCAGAAATCTTGTAGAAAATGGAAGAAAATAAATAAAAATACTGAACAAATTATATCAATTAGTCTGGAAAACTAACCAAAGTTAACCACTGGAAGAAATCAATTTTACTTTTATAACAAAGAAAGGATTTTAATAATATGAAAAATGTTATATCATATTTCTTATAACACATGTAAATATGAATATTCTGAAAATCATATCAGTGATCAAAGCCTTACAATAACAAAAGAATCATTAGCTATATAATTTGATTTCATAAAGGGTCAAGAAACTAAAGATATTGACAGCTGAAAAGGTCAGGAATATGAGAAAAAAGTCTAAATGTACTTTAGTGAAGGCTTTGATTCAGCTGACATGTAAATTATACAATATTTTAGAAAAACTGATAGTCTAGAATCTTTCACCTTTCTTAGAAAAAAAATATCTAAATAGGGCTATAAGCGAAATTTAAATAGATTGAACATTGCCAAATTGGTAATGAAGGGAGCCAAAATAAAGATAAGTGATAATTTAAGTTGTTGCTAAAAATAGAAAAGATCTCCAGATTCTCAAAAGGAAAGTAAAATATTACTATTAAAAGATGGGATTACACATAATTACATAGAAGATGAAGATTATGATATTAGGATCAACAACTGACTTCAAAATTGATGATGAAGGCATAGAAGTGATTGATATATCTGCCTCACTGGATCATACAATAGCAAAGGAGAAGCAGGTGAGGTATGCATCACAGGCTAATACTTGTTGCAATAAAAAAAAAAAATCTACAAAATTTTTTTAGATCAGAGTCGCAATTGTTGAAGATATGTTGGTCCCTATGTGTATATGGATGTGAAAATTGGACACTGAAGAAGTATGATAAAAAAGAATATTAATGCTTTTAATTAAACTGTGATGTCAGTAGGAACTTTTGAGAATTATTATGGACAATAAGGAAAATAAACCAGTGAATAATTGATGAAGATGAATCAGAACTACCTCTTGAAGAACAAATGACCAGTTAAAATTGTTCTATTTTGATCATATCATGAGATAATTTAATTCATCAGAAGATTTATAATGCTCAGAAAAAGCAATGGTAAAAAATCAAGGAATGACCACTAATAACATGAATGAACTCCATGAATGATGAATACATCTTAAGCAACTTTAAAAAACAAACATATCATTCTGGAGAAACGCTAATCATATGTTAACAAAAAATCAATGGCAAGTTAAAAATTCATAATAATAAATATTAACTGAAACACAGGCTTGTTATATACCTGTGGCTATATATATGTAATATAGGGTATATGAGCACAGACTTTCACACCATCCACCTCTCTCCACTCTATCTAATAACACTGATACACCTAAACACATATATACTGAAAAGATAAATAATCACCAATATATGTATTTCATGCTAAACCAGCAATCATCAGTTGGTCCAGACTATCATCTTTACAAACATATATAGTATAAGTGCTCAGATATATATTAAGATAGACTATCCTCATAGTTTAATGGACAGGCTTCAATCCACTCCACACTCCAACTCTTCAACCGTCCATCCAATTGAAAATCTGACGATGGAATGCTCAAAGGCTACCCTGAGGCTGAGATCGTCAGATTTTCAATTGGATGGACGGTTGAAGAGTTGGAGTGTGGAGTGGATTGAAGCCTGTCCATTAAACTATGAGGATAGTCTATCTTAATATATATCTGAGCACTTATACTATATAAGTTTGTAAAGATGATAGTCTGGACCAACTGATGATTGCTGGTTTAGCATGAAATACGTATATTGGTGATTATTTATCTTTTCAGCATATATGTGTTTAGGTGTATCAGTGTTATTTAATAATAAATATTGTATTTTATATTTAAAAAATCGCATCTGTAATATTATCAAAGTATAGTGTTGCAAGTTTTAAATTCCAAAACCTTAATTTACATGTAGATAAACAAAGAACTTGATCTCTTTAAAAAAAAATTACCTTACAATTACTTATAGAACTGAGTGGAATGTTTACTAAAAGTGTATACAACAAGCAAATTGGGTGGGCATGCCACCTAGTAACCTATATACTAGAAAAGCCTGAATATTTAGGGCAAATGATAATTATTTTAATATTATTATTGTTAATAACTTAGAAATTCTTCTTTCTTAGGTTTCATTATTTGGGTCAAATCTTGTAACCAATTTTAACTTACTTCTATTGAATGGATTCCGATCAAATTTTGTACAGTTGTTAGCTATCAATAGCAGTGCAATATAACAAACAAATATTTCAGGATTGTCCATCCATTTGTCCAATTTAATAGTGTTGGTGGGCGGAATTTCAAATGTTTTCACATCAATTCAGTAACTTTTCAGTGATGCACACTAGATGATGATATATTTTTAAAAAATAAACCTTCATTGAATTTCATGATTAATTCACTAAAATTAAGTTAATTAGAATAGAAAGAAAAAAGAAATGAAGGATGAAATCTTAATATTTTTGAATGCTTAACTAAAACCTGCTTTTTTAAAATACTACCTTCATAAACAAAAAAATCTTGTAAACGATTTTTAACATGAGAGAATCTCATTTCAAATACTAGAAATACAGCGACATAGTTTATATTCTCCATTTCTAAATTTGAATAGAAATAATTATAAAAAGTATGTTGCAAAATAACCAAATATTATTTTATAAAAAATGTTTTTACTTAATTTGAGAATAAAATGAGAAATTTTTTTTTTTCTTCAACCACAATTTTGGTTAAAAAAAGTTTGGAGTGTCCATAAATCAATTAATTTGTGATGGAATGAATTAATTTATGGGTGCCCCAAGCTTCTATTTCAAGTTAAATATAACATCCAAAATTATGATTGAAGAAAAAAAAATTTTTTTGGATTAAAGTGTTTTTTATAAAATACTTTTTCTATATATTGTTTTTAAACCATCAAACATCACATGGTAACTATTCTTTATGCTTACATAAGCTGTTTACACACAGGCAAAACTCTCCATATAGTATGGTCACTCTGTGCAACCAGAGTAATCAATGGATGCCGGAAGATTTGTGCATAAAATCCATATCCAATGCCTATTCTTCCAATATCCCCAGACTAATTTCTAGCTTGTGGCTTTCATCAGTGAGGAATCTTGGATATGAAAGCACTACACCTAGTATGCAGTGCTGTCTGATCCAAGGCTCTTTACAGATGAAAGCTACAAGCTAGAAACTGTCTGGGATCCTAAGATCCAGGTGCAGTGCTCTTAGATCCAAGCTTCCTCACTGATGAAAGCCACAAGCTAGAAACTAGTTTGGGGATATTGGAAGAGTAGGCACTAGATATGGATGTTATGCACAAACCTTCCTGCATTCATTGATTACTCTGGCTTGCACCGAGTGGCAATACTATATAGAGAGTTTTGCCTGTGTATATTATTTTAATGAATTTCTAAAGAAATAAATTTTTAATAACAGATACTTGTAATATCTGAAAATGTCACAATCAAAAACCACATTCTCAAAATAAAGTCTTATATTCTTGTTAGAAACTAGATCAGACATGAAACAAGCTGCCACAATACAGCTAGAATTGATAGGTAAATCTAGAAATTTACCTGAAATCCCTTACATTAATAGACACATAGCAATTAAATGCTATATTAGGCTAATGGTATCAGGCAAAGATATAACAGATGTATATATTGTAAATACGCACTTACATTTGTTTTTAACTGATAAACATTTAATTGTATTTATGTGAATCTGTGTTTATCACTAATCATGCAATAAATACAACAATTCTATTGCAATCTATATACTTTTTTTTTTAAAAAATGGAGTAAAAGAGATTATTTACTGAAAAAATTAAAAACTGGAAGAACACAATTTAATGGACATATATGTTTAGAGATAAAGTTGACAAATGATTTCAAGTTAAAAAAAAAAATCATAAGTAAGTGGTAAGCAGTGAGTATTTGAATCACATATCAAACTACAGAAGGGCCTTGAAAGGATGATGACAGACAGTGTGTGCTAATTGCTTGTTATCTGATAAAGTTAACAGGTGAAAACAAATATTTCACTGTTAAAAAAATAATAAAAAATAACAGAATAATTTTAAAACACAAACTATTATAATATGTTTTAAAAAGATTTTGAGTGTAAACTAGTTTGTCTAATATATTTACCTCAAAATATGTAATTGTAGACAGACATCCTTCTGATTTTAATTTAAAATAAGTTGAATCAAATCCAGCTCCAAAAGAAATAATCTGTAATTAAACATTCAATCATTATATATTTAAAATTTTCATGTAATTTTATAATAAAAAACACTAAATTTACTGCCTAATTTAATAAGTAAAAAATTAAAGGTTAAAAAGTTATAGATACTATCAATGTCTGCTTCAGTAATGACTCTATGTAAGCAAAGAATCAAACCATCTTTAAATAGACCATTGCAGGACAAAAGCTTCTCCACCTGCCCATCATAGAAGAGCAGTGAAGGGGAAAGCAATACTGATCAGATTTGGCAATTAACGAATGGTGTGAATTTAAATCATTATTTTATTCTCTAGATCAGAATAGCTAGACACCATCCAGGACTGAATAATAAGCTAGATTGATTATAGATTAATTATGATAAAAAATAGTAAACTTGTTGAAAAAATTTTTCAACTTTCTTTGATCCCTACACTAAATCAGGTCATTGATATGGTGAACAGGTGCACTATAATGCTGAAATTCTCATAGAAAGAATAGCCATTTGGTGTTTAATGATTATTCTTACCCAAAACAAACAAACACTAAACAGTAATCAAAACATTATTATAAGTTGATCTATAATGACCAAATTTCCTGCATTCTCATCTTTGACACTATTGCCTCTAGATAAATTAAGATATATTATTAACCATTTCTTAAGATGCAGATTATTATATCATACTTTAGTCCATCTATTTTAAGAATGGGTGATGAAAAAGATATTTCAAATATATCTAAATGAAAATATAATCCAACTTCCTTATAGCAGTTATTAAAAGATACAATCAAGTATAGCAAACTATTGAAATACTGACATCCCAAATAATTCAATATTCATATTAAATATACACTAACAAATAATGTACAGCAATTTTCTTACATTCAGCAATATATAAAATTTACATTAAAATAATCTCTCACATTAGCTCCTAAAGTTAATACTGTAAAATACATACAGAGAAGAAGAAAAAAGGTAATAATAGACCCTAAATAGCAAACCAAAAACCAATTTAGAAAATAGACTTAAACATTATACCAAAAACAATAAAGAAACTGTTCTAATGATAAAAGTATTAATGATAAAAAATAAAAAGATCTGGTCTAGTCATTACATATTATTCCCCCAGGTTTATAATTTAGAGTTCAAAACTGTGTGGAACTTGAATTTATTTATTTTTAACAGACCCATTACATTATTAGTCAATTCAAGTTCATATTAAAAAAAATAACAAAATATAAAGCAAAGTGAAGACTTGACCTAAATTATCAATGACTATGGGATCACTATGTATTAGTATCCAGTACCCCCTAAATAACATCTTGCCAAGAGGATTTGATTTTAATTCTTGTGGAAGTACCTGACACCCTTCTACAACAATATTTGCCAACCTCCCCCCCTAAATAATATCAAGCCAGAGGATTTGACTTTAATTCTTGTGGAAGTACCTCACACCCTTCCACAACAATATTTGCCTATCCCCTATGTGGGTGACTATTTTTCTTAGTTTCACTCATTATTTCAAACATCAAAATTTCAATCAATCATTAATTTTATATATATATCCAATAATAAACATATAATCTACCAATGATTGATTGAGTAGAAAAATAAAAGAGAATATTGTTAATGTAAATAAAGAATGATGGTTTTATTTATTTGTTTTATATGATTAATTAATCGATGCATTAAAAAAAATATAAGAAGAAAGAAAAAAAATTATGTATGCATTTTTTCAAAAGTTAAAGGTGACTAATTTTAATTTTTAAAGATAATTTATTTTTAAAATTTCTTGATTTTTTTTTCTTCATGCATATTATTATTATTAGGTAATGTCATGTCATTATGGATTTCTGATAATCATATGAATAGAATTTCCTAATTTTTTTTAAATTTTTCATCAAATTCAAATGTTAATATGATGTGTCATTAAGTTGCAATCAACTCGGAAAATTATACAAAAGGTATTTTTCCAAAATAATTGGTCATCTGTTCAGTTTATCAGACTCCTCAATGGTACCTAGTCTCTGTGTGATTTGGTGGTGGTAAATGGCAGATGTTGGAATTCAAGGTCTGTGCATTGTGACCCAGCTGTCATTTCTAGTACTGTAATTATTCATAAACTCCTGAGCAATAAACTACTTGATTTCTTTTTTTTTAGTATCTCATTTATTATTGCAATGGTTGAATTCATCCATCTTATTGCTGGTCATCCTCTTCATCTTCCATTTGTTAAGATTTCTTTTCATATTTTCAATGACACATTTATTACTGTAATGTTAACTATTTACTTTATTGATGATCACTCTCTTCTTTTTGGCAACAACATTTTTTAGCATTGCAGACTTTTTTATAGTCTTATATATTTATTTTATTTTTTTTGTAAATTCAAATATTATCTCTTCTTTTCTTTTCAAGTACTTCACTTCCAAATAGTTATTAATATAGAAGAACAAAACATTCCTTTTGATTCTTTTCACAACTTGTTTTTATTACTACATTTAAATCATGTAAATAAATTTAATCTAAACAAAATATATTAAGTATTACTTCCTCATAATTACCAGACATTTTTTTAATCTCTTTCAATTTACAGACATGTTTTTTGAAACATTCTTGAAATACTGTTAATCTTGAAAAAGATTATATTAAATAAAACAATAGCAGATAAAAAAATAATATAATGCATTTTATTCATATTAAATTTATTTACAGAAATTAGTTCAATAAAAAAAAAAAAAATTCAAAAGACACATTGCTATTTACATATTAATAATAACTCAGTTAAAATCCTAATAATTTTTAATGAACATCTAAATAATTTTATGGTTTATCAAATATATAAAGCTAAAAGTATAAATCTATTCACAGAACAATGAGTCTGAATATATTACTAAGATAATTCACAAACGAAATCCATAAAGAATCATTTAAATAAACTTTCAAATAACACCCATCTTTTGTTATGTCAATACCAATGTATTTTACCAGATAAAAGACATAATAAATATTTTATTACACTATGCATGGTGATGTGATGTGATGCGCTGTGATTTTTCCTTATTATGGAGTTAGGAATCTCTCAGCAACTATGCCCAGAGAAATCTGTTAGCCACTTTGACTTCCCTTTCCATTGCCTACCCCAAGTTTTCCCATATTCTTACTATCCTGCTCCATCCCATTTCTTTAACATAATCTTTGTCAATTCCATGGCCTTTATATCTAAAACCCTCTTATCTTTTCCCAAATCCAGCATAAATCCAATAAGCCATTTTCTGTATAATCACTTTGTTCATATTTATTCTTCCACAACTTCATTATTTGTACCCTTTCTTCTTTCAGGCATTTACATTCAATTAACAGATGCCAAATATTTTCTATGCTTTCCTTACACAACTTGCAGACTAAATCACCTATATTTTTCCATTTATGTGTATATTCTCTTGTTGCTAAAGATCCCGTTCGAGTCTTAAACAGTAAACTACTTTCCTTGCTATTATCATAAATTAACTCATACCCAGTGGTTTTGTGCAGTAGAAAGGTGGTAAACTAAATCTTAATGTCCATGAATTACAGTTCATTTTCTATCACTTCCAGTTAAGACTTCCCAAACCATAAACCATTAGATTATGATAATATTTTATTACGTTTAAAACTAATAAAACATCAGATGATCACAGTTTGCTATGCTTACACAAGCTGTTAAAAGAGTAATGTGATGATGTGATGTATTGTAGCTTCTTCTTAAGCGAAGTAGTCCCACCCCATTTTTAACTCTCCATCAGTAGTGCCACCAAATGCAAGCCATAGTAATCAAGTGAATGCAAGAAGATTGCTGCATAAAATCACTACTAGTGCCTACTCATCCAATATAGGCAGACTAATTTTTAGCTTATGGCTTTCATCAGTGAGGTGCAGTGCTCTCAGATTCAAGGTCCCCTCACTGATGAAAGTCACAAACTATTAACTAGTTTGAAGATATTGGATGAGTAGGCACTAGATAGGAATTTTATGTACAAATCTTCTTGCATTCATTGATTACTATGGCTTGCACTTGATGGCACTACTGTAAGGAGAATTTGCTAATGCTTTATTTTGTTTAACAAATTTATAACCTTTAAAATATATAATTAGTTTTCACTTTTTCTATCTTCTTACCTTTCTCTTACTGATTTCAAAGTAGTGATTACTGTCAACTCCGTAATCATGCTTAATTGGCATAAAAAAAAGTACAGAATAGACAAAAAGTCAGCAAACTTTAATACAGATAATGAAATAAATTCTCATTGCATTGTGTTTACCACATTTACACAGTTATTCAACATTGGAATTGATAATTTCTAATATATACATAATTAAGATTCTTTTAAATAGCATCTAGGCATTACATCTCAAAAAAAAAAAAGCATCAAGAATTAAATGTCTCTTTATATATTTAAACATGGTATCTGAATCATTAAAGCACCTGGAGCTGCAATGATCACACGTTTGTCATGCCTAAGATTTGGATTTGAATCTGCGGAAAATAAAATTAACTTTTAGCCAACTCAACTAACTATTCAATATTGGTCAGTAAATGGATATTTGGTTACTCAAAGCTAGCAGTTAAAAACAGATTGGAAAAGTATTCAAAATTTCAATATTTCAAAATTTGGCAAGCTTGGATGAGTAGTGCTTTTACCCTCATTGTTTTTCTATGAGGGACGATCAGAGAACCCTCTGCCTTATAATGGGCTATCTAAAGGCTTGTTCACCTCTTTTTACCCAGCTTTAAATTTAAATTCATACTCAAATCAATTACAAACAATTTTATTCACAAGAATATAAGCTGTCTATCTGAATGAAGCCGTTTCATCAACAATTCTAAAGCAAGTTGAAATAATATTCACATGCAAAGGTAGTTGCTATAAGTTATATATATATAGGGGTGTTGTTAGAGTAACTACTACTATGAAATATGATAGAATTTATTTTAAAAAAACACCTTTGAGACATGGAAAATATATATATATATAAATGATTTTGATGAGCACATGAATAATTTTACAGATTATCAAACATGTAACACTAAAAATGTAAACCCATTCAGGAAACAAACAAGTTACATTTTTATTTACCATTGTCAAACTCATTCCACTCACAACTTTGACCCCATCCACCTCAGATAAATACAGTAACGATCATTACTAATCATTTTCTAAACTAGAGATTATCTCTAGCACAGATATAAACTTTAAACCTCAGTTAAAGATTAATATATCTGAATTTTTAATTGTAAACATACACACACATGGAGTTATTCATCTTTCTCTTTCCCATGTGAATATCTTTATAGATATATTAAACAACCTATAAAATGAACAAGTCTGAATATATTACTAAGGTAATTCAAAAATTAGATAGCCCTAAAGAATAATTTAAACGAATTTGTAAATAATATCCATCTTTTGTTATATTAATGCCAGTCTATTTTGTCCAATGAAAAGGTGATCTGAAAAAACAGATTAGCACTGCTGTAATAAAAGATGGGTGCCATTTACATGCTCATTTATCTTGTCAATTATCTTTGTAACTTATTCGGACTTGTTTCGTGGATATGTTTATAACATTTTCTATCCACAATCGTCAATGTTCCTTCCTATGGATCTCAAAGTGATCAATTGCTTTTGGAGCACACATTTAAGCATCCCATCAAATTCTTCTGTGGTATATTTCACATTCAATATGCTCTTGGTAAGAAAATCTGAGGATGCTAAATTATAGGAATGATCTTTGAGATTCTCCACTGCCAATTCAATTATACTGAATGATACAATGCTCCATTTCACTAAAAGACTACAGTGTTAAGAATATCACTCTGATTAAGTTGAAGTTGAGGAATTATTTTGGCACAATAATTTATAAATGGTTTCTATAAGTGGGACTTTTTTTAAAAAAAAAAAAAAAGCTCCGTAAACTTTTGAGTCATTTCAAATCAAATATAACCACACTGCTGCATGTTTAGTGTTAAGAATATCACTCTGATTAAGTTGAAGTTGAGGAATTATTTTGGCACAATAATTTATAAATGGTTTCTATAAGTGGGACTTTTTTTTAAAAAAAAAAAAAAGCTCCGTAAACTTTTGAGTCATTTCAAATCAAATATAACC
Source organism: Epiperipatus broadwayi (assembly GCA_028023455.1). Lineage (NCBI taxonomy): Eukaryota > Metazoa > Onychophora > Udeonychophora > Euonychophora > Peripatidae > Epiperipatus > Epiperipatus broadwayi. The sequence continues at coordinate 86,962 of JAQFVV010013341.1, forward strand.
ACACTGCTGCATGTTTATTATTGACATCATAGCCTGGAAAAGAAATGAACTTTTGGATGAAGTGGAATTTTTGATTTCTTAAATAAAACAATCCACCTAATCCAAACTTTTATGATTACATGAATTGTGTATATTATTATAACTAGTAACAATTTCTAAAATATAAATAAATCTGTAAAACATTCACTCTTTCTTCGCATTTTTCTTAATGCTTTTGATTCAGTTATGTAAGAGTTCCAATTGTCAAGCAATCTTCTTCAGAGCAGTAAAATACACATGCATTACATTATTCCTTATTTATTTACGCAAATTTATAACAATCTTATTTTGCCAATTTTATACATAAACACATTAGATCATTTATACAATACTTCGCTATTTTTCATATATAAAAAAAAATAAAAAAGTATTTTTTACAATATTTTAAATTTCAGCAAAATAGATGATCGTTTTATTAGGAACACCCTACTTAACTTGAAACACCAATGTGGGATTGTATAAGTGTGATTGTTTCATTGATAATGCAAACACTAAGCTCATAATATAAATTAATTTTAAATATACAAATAATAGTATCACATGGCAGAACTTTTTTAAATCATTTAAACAATCTTTTATATTTTAGTAATTAAATACATAATATAAAGTAAGATAAACATAATTATGAATTTTACACTTGTGCTACAATTATATTTATTATTTTTACAGTGTATTGATAGCCATCTGACCAACACCGTTCACCTAGGATTTTTATCCTTTAGCTAATAACATCTAGATACTTATCTGCCAACCTTTATTAGATTTCTAAATGGATTGACTAGAAGCCAATATTACAATGTGTCATGTTTTATATTGTATACTATTTGTGCTTGGAATATTTAGGGAATTGTGGTCATATTTAAAAATTATAACAAGTGTTTATTTCTGTTTATATAAATCACTATAGATCTAAAACAGGCAAAACTCACTATACGTATTGCCAAACACAGCAAGCTAGAGGAGTAATCAATGGATGCCAGCAAGCTTGTGCATAAAATCCCCATCTAGTGCCTCCTCATCCAATATTCCCAGACTAGTTTCTGGCTTGTGACCCTTGTCAGTGAGGAGCCTTGGATCTGAGAGCAATACGTGTAGTGAGTTTTGCCTGATAGCATAAGAAGTGGTGGTCATGTGATGTTTATTTACTATAGATCTACTAAAAAATCATATTTTATGATGAGGTCAATCTATCTGAAAGCATTATACATTTTTATGAATAAAATTGTTATTCATGATAGAAATGTCAATTTTATTTTAAAAATATAGATATCACAGTGATAGTATTACTGCATTTAGAAACTATGTTGAGTCCATTACAAGTATGTAAGAATGTGTGCATAAAAACTTACCTGAGATTCTTTTCCTTCTGCTAAATGAAGAAAATGCCTAATGCAAAAATCAACAGCTTTTGCTCGAATATAATAGCCCCTTAAAATATATATTGAAAGTAAATGCATATTAATATATTTTTTAATAAATCATGTTTCAGAAGCAACCATGTTTAATAAAATAAAACATCAAAGTTTCGACAAGATAGCACTTATCCTCAACTGGGTCAAAAAACAGTAATAATCACATAGTGATATGTATGTGTATGTTTAAATGCACATACATACATATAAAAACTTATAGAGAGAAAAGTAATAAGTTAAAAATAATACAGAACTTGAAAAGATTTATTCTTTTCAAACAGAAATTAAAAATTTATAGTCTTTAGATTAGGAAAAAGCTTAATTTCTAAAATGAACAATAGTCTAATTAATAAGAGTAGAATAAATCGTTAGTTAAATGAAACAAATGAAGGAATTTGACTTAGATTCCTTTTTAAGATAATGACAATCTACAAATAACTGCTTAATTAAGAAGACAGAAAGATAATACCAAAATTCCGATGGAACATGGAAAAAAATCACCTGATCGGATGGACAGAGGACTAACCAATCATTTGCAGGGATTCAAAGACAACAAACTGCCTTTAGTACTAATCAGCAGAAGAGACACACAGAGTACTTGAAGTTTGATCTATGTAGAATGATATAGTGGAGTAGGATGTCTTCCCTAGCACAGTGAATTCAAGTGCGGTGAGCTGGCCTCCAAACGTGAGAATAGTCAGCATAGGACTTTTAAAGGTCGTACTGATCTTAATTATTATTTGTATATGCCTTCAGGCTTTATAATGTAAATAATTGTGGTTGTTTTCTATTCTATCCTATCAGCCACATGATGGCACTATTTCTAGGTCAATTCCTAAAAATATACCATTTCAGCAGCCTACACCCAACCTAAGAGGCTTCTTTCTATGATAAAACACAGAGTCCTCACGGCGGCCTCAGCCAACCTAAGAGGCTTCTTTCTACAATAAAATACAAAGAGTCCCCACCGGCTAGCCGGTCTGGCTTTTTTCTATGCTAAAAGCACAGATAAATGCCTTATTGGCTGCCATAGAGTTTGAATACCAAGGAAAATAATGAAAATATGAGAACCCATGATGTCAAGGACCTAAAATGCAATCATATGATAATGATATGTATCAGAGTTGAACTAAGCATCCTATCTAATGTGATATATTTATAACTGGTGAACTTTAGGGACTCAAACTTGTACCGCAGCATCAATGTAAAAATAACATGAGTAGCGCAAATAATTATTTTGCTCTGTTCTGTTCCAATTAACAATCTATTAATGGGGCTAGACACTGTCCACCTGTGTTACATACATAATTTATCAGTTCCGTTACAAATCATGCAGCCAATCATTGGGCATGAATCACATATATAAAGATTCCAATTTTCACCCATTCTGTTACAAATGGCATCCAACATAGTTGTGGCATGAACTTAGATGGTTGTCAGACGTTCTGTTACGATATATATACCTTGGAAATATAGTTTAATTATTCAATTACATTATATTCTTTTATGCTTTTATTATTCTACTAAACACAAGCAAAACTGTGGGCACATTTTAATATATAAAGACGTATTTAAATTAAAACTTTATTATATATACAAATATCCCATCCACATATTGAAGAAGCAAACTAGTATAATTATTTCACTTATTTGCATTGCTTAGCTCCCTTCATTCAGCATTAAGAATAATCCCACCTTATATTAGTTTGTCAAAGATATATAAAGACAACATACATTTAAATGATCGCAAATACATACAAAATTTAAACTATATATATTATCCATGCTTTATAGATTATGTAATATATCTTTGATTCACCTGAATAAATTCCAATTAGCTAAAAATCATTTTTTAAGAATCTATTGCCATCTAAAGCTAAAGACTACTATTGTCTAATGCAGCAAAATAAACAACTGAGAAATCATGTAAAACCTGATTTGAAATATTCCTTCCTTTTGCCAAAAGAACAACAATCTCTAAAATTAGCCTATACAGTAATTATGATTAGACATGAAAATGGGCTTAGATTGGAAGTCTTTGAATCTTTAAATTTTTTAAGGCTTGAGTTTTTGATATAATAATAGAATTAAAATGGATATTAGATGGGCATATGCAACAATTCTTCTAAATAAAACCGGATTATCCAGACATCACTCATGGCTGTAAATGAAGTTAAAGATTTGGCATTATCTAATAAAGTGAAAAAAATTAATTGATTTATATCATGTCTGACACAACTTAATGCTTCAGTACTATTGTTAGGATTATTATTATTAATTTCACTAAAAGTTGGCACTTTTCCTCTCTCTCAACAGATAATAATCCCATATTCATATTAGTTTTCTTAACTAAAATATTCTTAAGTCACAAAATAATTGTTTTTTTTATGTTAAATGTACTTCTGAGAGCAGCTATCCATGTTTACCATAGATATATCAGAAAAGTGCCAACAATTTTTAGATGGACTGGTGTAGTCTGATATCACCTAGACACATCCAAGGTATTCGTAAGAGACTGCAGAGTTGCAAAGCTATTGGATGTGTTCATAGTAGACCTCAGACACAATGTCATATGTTGTTTGTGAATTAAGGATTAATAAAATCAAGATCAGAGGTCTTTTTATTAACTTTATACTCAGAGGAAAATAAAAGTGTATGGTCACCGAAATAGTATATCATGCCAAATCCATCGTGATTTTTTATCTAGGTGTTGACAATCATCAAACAGATTCATCATATTAATGACTGACACATTCACTCATTAATAACCACAGTAACAAGCATTGATAATCATGATCACTATGTTGATGGTTATATGTAGCATAAATTTTTCAACTCTTGTTATATATTAGGCACGTGGCCACTCATATCCCGATATGGCCTTAGCCATACCAATCTCCTGACTTTTTACTATCCAAATGAAGTATGTGATTTTATTATAGGATGTATGAAAGCATTATTAAATGTTTGTCAGTGAAACAGAATTATGGAATCAGGTAAACATGAAGGATCCCTTACATGGTATATCATTAGAGTTTATTATTACAGATATGTAGTTGCATTGAACATGGTGATTCTTATCGGTTACACTAATGTGTTAAGATATTACTGAGAAATTATATACTCACTTCACATTTGTGTACTATTTTACTGCCAATAAACACTTTCATAGCCTCAAAACTGTATAATTATATTTATAGTTATTAGTCTGAATATACTTTATATTATTTTTTCTTGATTTTTTTTTTTTAAATGAGGTTTTGGACATAATATATATTTACACGATTAATGTCAAAAAATTTCTTTCTGATGAAGTGATATTTTAATGCGACTGTATCAAGGATTTGAAGGAATTCCACACGTGTAGTTGTAATGTTTATTTTATATTTTGATGCTACTTCAAATTTTCATTAATGTGGAACATTAGTACTGATGCATTGGTAGCTTTTTTAAATAAGGTATATTTGATATTTATCAACTCTTACGAAGAGCACTATAGCTTATGTCTTTGCTATCTCTAAGACAGAAGAAATTGTTAATTGCACAGATATTCTGAAAGCATATTTAGAATTTTGGGTATAATGTTGAATTTACTTGTGATATAATCACAAGGCAAATTTGTAGTATATCCTATATCACTATTCTTTTGCATGTCTCAATGAAACTACAATCAAATGGTTTATTCTTCCTAAGTTTGTAAGAAAAATGAAAGCACCAGAAATGTCAGTATTGGATTGCAATCCAGTGATCTTGAGCTCCAGAATTTACCACTGTACGGAATCATATAGGAATCATTAATGCACTGGAAGTAGATCCAATGCATTGTTTTGGGAATTGTGACTGCTATGTGGTAATTCTACAGTAACCAGCATTATTTTATTATTTGCTTGTCTCACTACCCTTTATGAAAAGATGCTTCATTTGTCAATTGTTTGTCAAAATTTTAATTTCATAACTTTATAGCCAATTAGCTGACTCTTTTCATAGAATAAGTTCTTGTTGTTAATACTATTGTCACATGCATGTTAAATGATAAGCTTGTTTAGAAATATTTGCTCTTTATTATATATTGGTATTTACAAGCTATATAGGTCATGCAATTTACTGCTTGGTTTTATTACTATTATATATATATGTTTTTTATAACTTTTAGTATCATTTTTTTACTAAATTTATTTTTTAAAACAATTTTCTTCATTTAATTTTATCTTCATTACCTTTCAAATCTTTTAATTGAATTAATATTTTTAATATTTTTACCTTTTACTCTGTAGGCTAATTTTCTTTATTAGAACTACTTTTTATTCTATATTTAATTTACTTAACTTTTATAAAAGTAATGTTTTTAAGCCCAAGTCTTTATCAAATATGATTGATCATGTAATTATTTACATTAAACAGAGATGGGACATAAATTTGAAAAAAGAGCATAAGAATATTTAATAATAATAATAATCCAGAGCAAAAAATTAAAGAAACTATCATAATTAGAAATATTAAACCAAATTTAAATAAAGACTTGGGCTTAAAAAACATTATTTTTATAAAAACAAATTAAATTAAATATCTAGATTTAAAAATAGAAGAATTAAAAGTGCTAATGGAGAGAAATAGTATTCAGGGTAAAAGGTAAAAAATTTATTCAGATACAAAATTTGAAAGGGTAATAAAGATAAGATCAAATTACAAACAAAAAATTTTAAATACATAAAAATGTATAATTGTATTAAAAATAGATAATGCAGAAATCAATTTAACAAACAGTGCATTAAAAGTTGTAAAAACATATATGAAAAACTATATAGAAATGTAAAAAATTTATATAAAAGATTCAAATAATAATAAAGAAGAGTTTAAAATTTATAAAATTGGTTTACAAAATATTTAAAGATATATATGTATTATATTTGTTTTAAATATATCTATATTAAAATGTACTAATTATGTGATCATATATGTTTGGATATTACAGCTCTGATGATCACTGCTGGTTTGTCAAAACTATTAGAAAATATTGTCAAAAAACAAATAAAAATTAATACATTGTAAAAACATAATTATAGAAAGTGCATTAAATGGTATAATATATGGATAAGTAATGCACTAAAAACCAAAAAATATTTTTTCCTTCAGTCACAATTTTGGTTTTTATATGTACCTTGAAATATTTTCATTGTTATATTTAACTCAAAATAAAACTGCACAATTTTATTTCAAGTTACATATAACAACCAAAATTGTGACTGAAGGAGAATTTGTTTGGTTTTTAATGCATTACTCATCAAATTAAATTAAAACATTTTTATCATATATATTTTATATTATCTAAGAATTCTGCTTGTTTTTGTCGGAAAATGAGTTTAAAGACATTCTAAATCATTACAAGAGAAAATATTTTCATTAGAAATTTTATGATGTATTGTAAAGTTTTGACTACAATAGGGCATTCCTGGACAATGATTATAATTAAAATTTTCAAAATAAAAACAATTATAAAATATCAATAAATTTTAAATCATAAAATTTATTCTGTTGTGATTCAAACATAATTTCCCCATGGACGAAGTCAGTTTCTAAGGCAATGTAATATTAAGAGATCTCTCTTTAAATGAAATCTGAAGTTCATATTTGTAGACCACATGCCAGAAATCATAAAATTTTAGAAAACACTGCCTGCTGTAATACTATCTGATATTATAAAATGAATTCTACTCACACAATATCAGTTTCTAAAATGATGTAATGTGATATGAAGTGGATTCTCTTTAAAAGAAGTCAGAAATTTATTTTCATAGTCCATACACCCAATAACCGTATCATTTTAAATAGAAATGATCTTTGTGTAACTCTTTCTGTTATTATTACAAACACATAATAAATAACATGGTGCCTAGGGATTAAATCTGTGCTTATGCTCATAGCAGAGAGTGACATGAAAAGCAATTTCATCTAATAAATTGTATTTTTCATTAAAAAAAATAAAGTTCCTTTTTATTATTAGAAATTAAGATTTTTAAACACTCGTTGACTTCGAGTTTGATTGAAAAGGTAACTAATTAATAATATAAACTAGCACTGAGCTAGCTTTTGGCAAAATACTGCTAGCTCGGTACTATTAATCAGTTTATATTATTAATTGGTTACCTTTCAACCAAACTCGAAGTCAACAATTGTTTAACAACTATAGTTTGTTGAAAAGAATTAATAAATTAAGATTTTGTATCTTCAAATATTCTTCCACTTCAACTAAAACTAGTAATTGCTTGTATTACATTCCTTCTTGCACTATCCATGATGATCTCCATAATCTTCTTAACAAAGTCCACTTACAAACAATTTTGCCTATCCCAGTGATAATGAATTCAATTAGTATATTAAAGTTTAATTTGTTATTCTTGGTGTCCAAGCATCACATGATTTCCCCAAACAATTAACAATTCAAATATTTGCTGTATGCAGTTTAACATAATGGTAGAACAACGGACTCTGGATCAAACTCAACCTGTCAATTCTAGTGCTCAACATCATATGATTTCCTGAGCAATTAACAATTTAATTAATTAAATCATATTCTAATCAGCTCATATTTCGTATATTTGTAAGTTCAAAAACAGTTTGCTTTTACAAATTCAGTTATTTAGTCATCTGCAAGATCACTGCTCACAATATTTGTGGATTTTACACACGAAACAAAACAATGCTCTGATTAGTTGGACATTTATACAAAAATTGATTATGAGAATTTTTCTAATACAGATTAAATTCATTTATGCATCTTTATTTCTATTCTAATTGCTGAGTGGCATTTTTATTCTATATATTAAATTTACTCTAAAGTCAGTTCAGAACCGTTACTGCAAAAGATCACAGATGCTTTTCTCCATGTTATAGTTATTTGGCCTGAATCCAATACTAGCAATAGGATTTCTGAAGGCTAACATACAGTAGTGCCACCCTGTGCTAACCAGAGTAATCAATGAGTGCCAGAAGGCTTGTGCATAAATCCCCATCTAGTGCCTACTCATCCAATATCCCCAGACTAGTTTCTGGCTTGTGGCCTTCATTAGTGAGGCCTTCGATGTGAGAGCACTGCACCTAGAACATTGACGAAGGCCCCCAAGCCAGAAACTAGTCTGGGGATATTGGATGAGTAGGCACTAGATGGGGATTTTATATACAAGCCTTCTGGCATCCATTGATTACTCTGGTTGGCACAGGGAGGCACTACTGTATGGAGAGTTTTGCCTGTTTAATAACAGTTACGTGCTAGCATAAAAGATGGTGATATAACAGTTATGTGCTAGCATAGGAGATGGTGATCATGTGATTTCTGAAGTCCTAAATGAGCTGATCTTTAAACCAATAAGACATCACATTATTTACAAAACATTACGATCTTTGCTTATACATTTTTCTGTCTATTAAGGATTTATTAAATACTACCATCTGGCATCTACTGGTTACTAAAGCTTACATTAGATTGTGTACAAGTAATAAAATTGGAAGAAAATTGCTAACAGATTGGCAGTAGAAATCTGATCTTTGTTGCTACTTTGTCTGCCCATCAATTAAATAAATTTTAGTTTGATATAATTTTCCATGTGAGTAAGACTATATAAATAAGATGATTGAATGAGCTGAAAATAAATTACTATATGATTACAGTTTATAATACAGTAGCAGGTATGGATTCGAGAGCTAAAAGTTCTTAGATTGAAGCTCAATTTGTCACTTTTGGTGCTTGAACATCGCAAGACTTTCTGAATAGAAGCCATTCCATTATTATGCCTTATCAAGTGAAAGAATTCCATTATTACTGCTAACCCTAATTATGTGTTAATGTAGAAAGAAATCCATCAATAAAATTGAGTACCTATAAATGCACAATTCCAGTGCTCTTTCTCGGGATGTAAAGCCTAAAATACCCAGGAAACCCAAAACTGAAAATTAAAATACCATTGTCCTGATCATTATTATAATTTTTGTAAACTTTCAAGCTAAAGTTATATGCATATCATTTGGTATCATTTAGGCATTTCACCAACAAAACCCTGCAAGGGAATCCACTGATGACTTTTGCTCAGTTCTATATAAGTTGATTATTCAACTTTCAATGTATAGCCCTGAAATAGACTAAAGTGAATTGCACCTGAAGGCATACTAGGGTTTTATATATTAATATATTAAACTGTAGAACTGATTATCCATATTCATCCACCTTGTATTATCACTGGATGAATATACCTTCATTACCATATTAGACTTCTGCCTTGAAAAATAAAGTCTATATTAACAATTTCTCATAATATATAGCAGATACTCACTGAAATATAATTTTATTTTATAGAATGTTTTACAAGTGCAATTTCAAATTATGGAAAAATTACATTATTGAGAAAACTGAATATTATTCACTTAATTATTTTAGTAACATTTTCCTTCCATCTCTTTCGCACAAAGCTCCATAGTTACAGAAATGTTATCCTAATGCAGGAGTCCCCAACCTTTTTGCACTTAAGAGCACATTCTATAATACCGGCCAGGCAGCGGGCACTATTTATTTTTTCAATGTGAATTTATAGTTGGATATTGTTAATAATACACATAATGTACAAAAAAATATTTATTTACGCTGTAAAAATATAATATGCCCTATAATTTGATTACAAGATAATACAATAATTTATAAGAAATTTTAAAAATTAAATTTATTTGTATCAGATAAATAATTTTTTATCGTGTTAGGATAGTGGCGGGCACACATAAAATGGTCTGCGGGCGCCATGGTGCCCACGGGCATAGAGTTGGGGACCCCTGTCCTAATGCCTCCATTGCTAATACTTGGAATTGGCTCTACCAGTATTTCTCACTTCAGAGATATTTTTATTTTTCCGAAAGCAATTGTAAAAAAATGAAATGCCCTTTTATTCAATAATAGTGAATACTTAGAATTAAAATTAAAAAAAAGAAAACCAATTAAATTTGAGAACAAAATATTTGCTTACTATTATTTGTCTTCAACTCCATAAATCATCTTTTCTTTGAATTTTCGAAAGTCATTGTGAATAGCAGATTAAGATATCATTGAAAAAAAAAAGTGCAAATCTAGTGTCTTCTATTAAGTCAGTTATTCAGAAATCGGACATAAGAATCTGGTGCTACTTATAATCCTCTGATTTTAAGGTACAAATGGACTCAGAAATTATAGTATAGATTCCTAGCTAAATGAAGAAAGAAAAATCTGTTTGGACAATTGAATACAACCATTGTACTCAATTTACCAGCTAGGTATTTAAAAGTCATGGTTTCCTGAGTAACTAACCATATGATTTTTTTTTTTACTGTTTACACTTTGGTAATTGGCACTGAGGAAAAATATATCTTAACTCTAAACGAGGAAGATATTTGTTAATATTCCTTTTGAAAGACTGAATATTATATGGGATAAAGAAACCATTAGGCAGAAAAACTTATATATATGAGAGATTAAGTAGAATTTAAAAAATGTTATGGATCTAAAAACCAATGATTGATTATGATATAATTGGTGACAACACAATTTACATGATTATAAATATTTAGGCTTTCTAGCATTCACATATTTTAGTTAAAAATAAAAATCTACTTCATACCTATTTATAATAGGAGCTCTTCTCGAAGGTTTACTAATAAAGTAGTGTACAAAATCATCCTTAAAGTATCCTCTTCTACACATAGAGCTTTTGCTCACAATACTGCTATCATTAGTGCCTTGAACCTAAAAGATAGAATAAAATGCATTTCCATAATATTAAACTAATGTAATAACGAATGTTAAAAAAACTAGGTGTGTTTTTTATCCATGATTCTTTTAAAAAGGTAAAATTAAGTGAAAGCTAAGGTCAGGATAAACTGTAATATTTTTTTTTAGATCACAAGCAGGCATATTTTTCTTTTAGGTTCCAATCCATATCTAATACAATTAGTTAGCCAATAATGGTGAGACAAATGGCTATCTAGCTATTATTAGCTAGAAAGCAAAGATTTTGTGTCAACTATAAAAATGTAAAAATGTAATAGTAATATATAGTCTGACCCTCATATCTTTAACCATAGATGTACAACTTCTCAGAAGTGCTAAAAGATACATTACAATCATTTTATTGTCACATATAAATGTTCATCTGCCCTCAGATTGTTTTCGTATTCTCATTCTTCCAACTATATGGGATTGTGAGTGACTGTTAGCTATGAATCAGCCACTTGAAAACAAATCTTAAGCTACCTTGGAAATTCCTCAATTAACTGAAGAAAATTTCCAAGAACTATCTGGATTTAAACCAAAATCATCTACATGGCAGGTAAATACTGTAATCTCAGTACTATAACATCTTCAATTATTCTTTTGCCCTTTTCCTCATATATATTCTTATTTCACTTCATTAATGCATGGCAACACTTCAAATGTTCAATTATTATTATTTTTATCCAAGAGGGCATTCTTCAAAAACTAAGTTGTATTCCCTTATTTGCCGATTTTATCAGATTTTCTTTTCTTTTTAAATTTATACTTGCAATTGTTTCAAAAATGCATTTTTATTAATTAATTATACTCACACAACTCTGCATGGTTTAATACAATGATCAAGTGTCAGATTCTGGAGTGTGGGTCTTCAGAACAATTCCAGCTTTGGCACCTCCGGCTCTCAGACTTCTTATGAACTCTTGAGCAATAAAGCCATTTGATTCTTTATTTTATTATATATACAGATTCATAAAATAAAATTATGGTTGTTGCTTGAGAGGTCAAGTGGCATTCAAGCATCAAAAGAGACAAACTGAGCAAGTCAGCCACTCTATTACTGCAGTAAACCACACAAAAGCATAGATTGATAATACTCATAATTGAAACTCTCAAGAATAAAATTTCAAAATGAAATTGCTTCAGAAATCTTTGTGTTCAATCAATACATGAAGTTGCAAAAAAGAAGAAACGTTCTGGGGCAATACTTTCTATACAAATGTTAGAAATTGGCCCAAAGTTATCTAATTGCAAATATTTCTCAAAATTGGCAAGCATAGAGCAGAGCCACTCAAAAATTGTTTATGTTTACATTGTTAGAGATGTTATTTCATTATCAGGAAACTAAATTTAATGTATTTATTATTTTCTTTAAGCTTATCAGATACACATGAAGCAGAAAACACTAGTGGTTAATCGTGGTCTCAATGTATGTAAAAAGTATACCAACTCTCCTCAGTGAAATACACTTTGTATTCATCATCATTTTCAATCATTATCAGTCCACTGCAGGATAAAAGTCTCTCCAAGTTTAATCCTTCTTATCCGATCTCTAGCATCTCTTCTCCACCTCACTCCAACACACTATTTCATCCATATCATATGTAATCTCTTTCTAGGTCTTTTACAATATCTCTTGGAATCCAGTTTAAGATTTTAACATGTTGTATTACTATTGTATTTTGTTTCTATAGTCAAAGCACTAACATTTGTATATTAATTCCAAATTAATCTGAAACTTTTACACTCTTACTAATAATGGTTGCATACTACTTAATTACTATTGATTCCAACTTAATCTGAAAGTTTAATGATTGTATGTTACTTAATTTGTTACCTTACATAATAAATAAAGCAAGAGCAGTTCTCTACTCTAAGGCCACCTATAGTAAAATTGAATACATCAATGATGTGCTATCATCTGGTAATCATTAGTCACTGGATCATGTTATAGTTCGCATTACAGTAGAGAACTTCTCATTTTATAATAATAGTTACATAGTCATTTATCAACCAATACTGGAAAACAAACTGGATTGTCTATTGATTAATTTCATGAAGAATTAAAATGTAAACTTGCTTGTGATCTGGAAAAAGTTATAAGATCATTCAGCCTGGATTTGAATCTGAGCTTAAAAGCATGGCAAGTAGATATACTAATCACTACATAAGAGTTCTTGCCATGAAATTGCTAAATTTAAATCAACTACAATTTGAAAAATAGCATTGTTATAACTATATTATTACTTTAGAACTTCAATACTATATTTAATAATGGCAACAAATGTTCTTACTTAAGCATCACTTTTCTCTGCCAAAGTTATGTGTCTCTAAACCCCAACTTACACAATTGAGATCAGATCATTTTCAGAAAGTTGAATGATTTACTCACATCTAGACTATTCCCATCATCACAGGAAATGGCATTAAAAAAAGCCTATTTGAATCAAAAACATCATTATATACCAAAGTTTAATAATTACATTTATGACAGTAAAGATTCTTACCATTTAAAATAACCTGTTTCTATAGCAGATTTTATTTATTGCAGCGTCAATTGTAAATTAAAAAAAATACCTCTATTTTTCTGAAGATTTGTGTAAGACTCAATCATCGTATATCTACAAAAGTGGGTGTGCATCTCTGCATATCGTAGTGTGTATTGTTCAGCTCGATTTAAAACAAATTGCAGAGTTTGAAATCTGAAAATTTCTGAATCAAAGCCCAATCTGTTACTTCTGGTGCTTAAAGATCCTATAATTTTTCCCCCAATCAGTTAATTGTTCAAATAACTGCCCTAAGAACCAAAGTTCCATGGATTAAGCTTCTGTTACTTATGGAGTTCAAGTATCATATATCAACTGTACAATTAACCCCTCAATTAAATTCCCCATTTTTAACACATAGTAGAATGAAATCTTATGGAAAACTGGTTTGAAGTGCTGTCACTTTGGTGCTTAAACACCACTAACCATTTGATTATAAAGCATATATTGATCTTCTTACTAGAAGCCTGAAGATAGTCACAGCCTTTATATTTTGCTAAAGAAAAATTTCCTTTTATTGATATTTACAAAGGTATTTCCAGTGTGCAAATCATTAATAATATACTAAAATGCTTTCAAAGTATAATGATAATTCCTTATTAACCATGCCATATCCTCCCTACAGCAATTATTCATGGATGCATATTCTTTCAGTATGTTTCCACTTTTTCCCGTGAATTACTGTTAACATTTTAAAAGCTCCAAAGAGAACCTTTCTTTACCAAACATGTTCCAGAATTTTAAATGCATCAAGGAAATCTTGATTTGCTATGTTTTTCTAAATATAAAAAATGTCAGAAAATTTCATTAATATCCTAGAGTATTTTTTTTTTGGGGGGGGGGGGGAGGCAGATTCACATTTCTGTTCTTCAACATTACAAATACGAAGTGAGTATTTATCATTAAAAAATATAACTGCCAAATAGATGACTTGTAGTTTCAGATGTTTTAATCACATTTGAATTCTCCCAAACTTCTAATAGATTATTACAAAAAACACTAATACTAACATCATATGACCTTTTACTTCTCAACCAAGAGTTTCAACTTCATTCTAATCTAAAGCTATCTGCTATAAGCTTAAGTAATCATTGGAACCCACATGATATAGCAATATAAAATCCATCACTGATTTGCTTTCATCAAAACAATAGCTCCAGCTTTGAATTCTAGTTCCTGCTGATGAAGACAAAAATCAGAAACCATTCCGTCTGGAGATGAAAATTTTGTTGTACTCATCATCATCATCAACAAGTATCAATCCATTGCAGGATAATAGTCTCTCCAAGTTCAATCTATCTCACATGTGGCCTCTTTCTGGGTCTTATATAATCTCTTGGAATCCCATTTAAGATTTCAATTGTTCATCTATTATCATCTCTTCTAGCAATATGTCTAGCCCAACTCCATTTGTCTTTTAATTCTTTCAACAATGTCAATAACATCTGTTTGTTCTCTTATCCATATGTTGCGTTTTCAATCTCTTCTTGTTACTCCTAACATGCATATCTCCATATTTGAGTGGTCTGGAGTCTCTGCATTGTTCTTCTATTAAGTGTCCAAATCTCAGATCCAAAAGTAACTGGTAAAACACATTTATTAAAAACTTTTCTTTTCAAACACATAGACATATTTCCTTTTAATATTAAGTTATTTCTATCAAAAGTACTCCAACTAAGTTCTATGATTAATTTCATCCATTATATTTCTATCCGTAGTAATAATCTGATCAAGGTATTTGCAGTTATTTAACTTCTTCTAACTCATCATAATCAATCTTTATTTTCATTTTGAGGAAATCCACTGAACATTACTTTAGTCTTTTTAACTTTTACCTTTAGTTCTATTTTCTTAAATTCAGCTGATTATTCTTTCAACATTTCTTGAAGGTCTAAAAACAAAAACAACTACATCATCTGCAAAATCTAAATGATTTAAATAATCTCCATTTACATTTATTTCTTTAGCTTACCATTTTAAACCACAAAATACTTTTGGCAACATTGCTGTAATGTTTTGGAGATATGGAGTCACCCTGTCTTACACCCTTCTCAATGTTAACCTTCCTAGTATCATTATGTAATCTAATTGTTGCTGTTGCATTTTTATAAATATTCTTCAGAATATGACATTAGTTTGGATCTATACCTTGCTGATCCAATACTCTAATCACTGAAATGTATATAGAATCAAATGCCTTTTCATAATCTGCAAATCCAAAACATAATGGCAACTCATATTTTTTGGTCCTTTCTAAAACTTCTCTCAATGCTTGGATATAATCTACTGTACTAAAACCACTTTTAAATTTAGCTTGGTCTTTTGGTTGGTTGAAATCCAATGTTCTTTATAGACGAGTTGTAATTATCTTGGTAAAAATTTTGTATGTAACTGATAAAAGACTGATAGGTCTGTAATTTCTAATATCTTTTTTATCATCTTTTTTAAATATTAATATTAATACTGCATTCTTCCAATCATCTGGTACATCTTTATCATTTAGACATTTGCTATATAACTTTGCCAAAAAATTTTTTATTTCTTCACCTTATTCTTTTAATATATCGATTATAATTCTATCATACTATGTGATATCCAGTGCTTACCCAAGTCTAAAAACCAAATTGTATTGACTTATTCAGTCCATAAAATTTTAATTTAAAACTCTCTTAAATCAGTAGGGAATTTTATAGTCAAGACCAATAAAAAAAATTGTAATGGCAATGAATTATAGTGTTTCTCCATTACAATTTAAATTATTCATGATTGGATTAAAAATAGTCCAAAAAAAAAAGTATTAATAAAAAAAAAAAAATGTATATTTTCTTTTTATATTCGCAGTGTGTACATTTCTATATATCTATATTTGTGTGTTTTACAGATTTTCAAACATGTATACATATAGCAATATGTAATACATTTGTGCTAAAAATGCATATTATGATACAATTCACTAATATTCACTATAAGTCCTTCCCGGTATAAAACTTTCCCCAAAAATATCAAACAGTAAACTCACTTGAAATATGGTGATAAATTTGTGGAAATTAATATTGACAATATTTTTAAATAAACTAGATAATTACAGTTGTTCCTTATCTGAAAGAGGCAAAAATTTTAGTGGTTTGGAACTTCTAATGTTCCACATAATTATAGACGAACTGATTGCTATCAAATTTAGACATACTAAAATCTCCAAACTTTATTAAAAAGATATGTAAATGAAACGGATATCAAGAAAAGTATGAGACAATCCTATTTACACTTTGAGGTTATCACCAATATTGCTAACCATTGAAGTGATTATATTAAAGATAATATATTCTAGAAACTAGGTGTATCAAATACAAATGCTATTAATATTTTAAGACAATTTCCAGACTAGTAAATTTTTATATATTGATATTATTTGATCAGGTTAATCTAATTAATAAAAAATTAAGTTTAAAAATCTTGCTAAGGGCTGCACAATAGCTACGCTTACTTTCTGATACATTTCTAAGTTAAATGACTTTCAGAGAAGGTCTTCAATCAAAATACGATGTAGATCTCTCCATTTTTAGTTTTATAATAATATACAAATCTGATGAATATCCTATTCTTTCAAAACCAGTATTAGGAAATGATTTCTGCTTGACCAGCAAAAATCAATTTTAGATTACTAAAACCCAAAAAATCCTATATACTAACTCTTTAATTCAATTGCAGCATATACTTAATCATTTTCTTCCAAGAATAGTTATTTTCATTCTATTCTAGAACCATCTATTGTAAGCTTGAGTAATCAAAGGACATTAAATGATACAGTGTTATAAAATCCTCATTTCCAGAGCGATTTGCTTCTGGGTTTTACCTTCTTCGGTGATGTACAAGTGCATTAGTTCTAGTTTTAAATCATAAATTTTCACTGATAAAGGCATAAGACAGAAACCAGACAGTCTGAAAATATTTTCTAGCACTATAACCATTTGGAGACCATTAATTTTTTAAGCTTACAGTAGTGATTGCAGATTAGGATGAAAATAACTGCTCTTAAAAACATGATTTAAATAATATTTTTTAAAAAACCATTTTCTTTAAAAACTTTATTATTTTTGAATCAATCATATAAAAATATTTACTGCTTCATTTATAATTACCAACATTATCAATCATTTATTATGGTCATTTTCAAGAATGCCATTAATGTAGATTTAAATCAAATATATCTGAAAATTTGGGAAAACAATTATACATTATCAATATACATAAAATTTTAAAATGCAATTACATATAAGAATTTATTTTTCCCCCCAAAATATAAAACAATACACTTTCAATTTGACAATATGGGTAAGTAAAAATTGTATTTTTCAGATTTATATATTTTTTTTAAAAAAATTCAAATTTTTATGGATAACTGCATTTTTAAGTTAATTTTTATAAATAAGAACATAAGATATAATTTTTATTTTTTTCCAATTTTTCAGAAATATAATAATACATTGGTCTAAATTAATCTTTTATATTTATATTCTTAAAAAAGATCACAAATAAATAATTGAAATATTGAAAGCTGAAAATAAAGTAGTAAATATTCACATACAAGTAATTCAGAACTAATAAATAGAACGTTTTTTTACTCTTATTTTATTAAAATTAATTATCTGGCAAAGTTTTGTTAAAATCACTTGTTTTGATACAATATTAAAGTAGAAATCAAAAACCAACACTGAGGAGCCATAAAATATGAATAAAAAAATCTATTGTCTTGAAGGATCCCATATAAAGTTGATATTCACAAAAACATTAATGACTGAAAATGTTACTAAACATTTCATAAAAATTCCCATGAATATTTAAAAACTGACATTAACAATATAAACAGAGAAAGTCATTAAGTTATCTTTGCGGTTTACATATTGTCAAATACTTTCAGTGCAAAAATTGGCTGTGTAACTGTAAACTATTGTGAAGATTAATTTTGATCAGTGTGTTTTTGATAATCGATTCCTTTTTATTCTGATATTTCAAAAAATCATGGATAAATGTCATCAAATTGCATTTCTTTGCTATCACTGTAACTCATTCCGATCTATTCTAACTGCTGATTGCTGCAGCTCCAATGTATGCTTTTCCAAACTCAGCATGAAGAAACAATCCAGCTTGCTTTCTGCCAATCAACATAGCGTAATTTTGAATTTCTTCTATTGAGTTTACCTACCAATCAAAATGAGTAACTTTTAGGTCTTGTACTGCTAAATCTTCTATAGATCAAATGTTTGCCAATGATGAATTGTTAAACATATCAACCAATTTAAAAAGCAAATGTGAAATTAATTGGGGAAGAAAAAGTAAGACGTAATGTAAAATTTAATCCATCTTGTAAAAACAAGCTTATATATTGTTACACTTAACATAAAAGGAATTAAAGATAGTGGAAAGTTAAATTTATCAATATGCATATTTTAAATTCTACTGAAACCACACAGATAAAATATTGCCTTATTTAAATAATTCTCTCTATAACACTTATTACAACTTATCACAAAAGTATCAGTAAAATATTTAGATATGATTTCAGAATTCATTATATTACTGACTTCTATTCATCTTTTAGAGCTAAGGACTTTAAATCTGCCTTGCATACTGTGCAAAAAAATATTTCATTTCCTGATATATTAATCTTATGAGATAATTTTATATCTTCTATTAACATTTTAAGTTGAAAGTTTTCTCACTTCATCCTTTTGTAAATTATAAAAAAATTCATTATTAATCAATCAGTGATTCTTTTTTTGTCTTCTTAATTAAACATAATAAAAAGTATTCTTCATATAGGATCATCGTAAACATAGTAACCTATCTGCATCCACTTTATCAATATTATATAGCCTGTTTTGATATAATGGTAGTGATAGAGAAAACTCAAAATTCATAGATTGCATTCCATCTTTTGTCACTTCCAATGCTCAAACTTCTTATGAATACCTAAGCAATAAAGCCTCTTCAATTATTTTTTTGATTTTACACGTGAAAAAAAAAATTCTTCTGACCTCCAATTGATTATTGATGTGTCTAATGCTCTTAACGTTGATTACTTTTATTGCTCAATATCTCAGATTTCTCCTTACATCACTTGGATAAAATTCAAATAGTTACTTCTAGTTGATTTGATCAAATGCATTAGCAAATATTAGACAAATCAAATTCCAATTATTTGCCTGGGTTGAGAAAACTGTCAAAGCATTTATAATGAACCAAAAATAAGTTGAAACTTTAGCAAACCATTAAGTGGTGAATGTTATACTAGAATTCCATCATAACTTATTAAAGGTTACAGTAGATGGTATAACTAAATGAGATATGGTATTTTTTTTATAAAAAAAATATCAAAGTGTTTTAGTAACTTAATTTATTTTAAATTGTGTGTGCATTTATTATTTGTTAATAATGACTTTAAAAAAACAGGCAAAACTCTTTAAATTTGAAAAATTGGTTTGATAAACTTAATTATTTCCTGATAACAATCAACCATTAATCTATCAACAATCTCAATCTATAGTCAAGGCAACCTCCTTTAACAGTAAAGATGGTAGCACTTCATCTATGGTCCAATATATTTATATAGACACTAAAGATTGCAACTTGATCAAGAAGTGAGAGATTAATAACGCAAAGAAATTTCAACAAACCTCATTAATCAGGCAAATATAACCTGTTCTGAAAGCAGACTAATAAATAGTCAATTATAACTTCCAGAATGTAAAAACAGACTTAATAAATAGTAATTCATAACTTCAAAATTCATTATAAAGTATTATTATTGTTATATCTAGAGCTCGTAAATAAGCTGTTAAAAAGTTTTGCAGAATATCCCCAACTCCAGACCGGTTTCTGCTACTGGCTTCCTCAATGAGGTGCTAGGATATTCAAGCATTAGATTAAAAATAGCATGACAAGCCCAGCACTTTATCTAATGGATAATTCTTAAGTAGAAAATCTGAAATTTTCAGATTCATATGTCTTCCAATCCAGCTATCTAACTTAAATAGCTATATGGGACTGAACCAAGTTCAGATAGACCATATATTAATAACTTTAGCAATATAAAATCACCAAAGCCTTAATAGCAAAAAAAAAAAAAATTACAAAGAAATCAAATCATATGACACCTATATATGGTGTATCTGAACTTATTTAAGTTAGATATCTGGATTGGAAGACATATGAATGTCTGAAAATTTCAGATTTTCAAATTAATAGTTATCCATTAGATAAAGTTCTGGTTTGTCCTGGTATTTTTAATCTAATGCTTGAATATCATAGCACCTTACTGAGGAAGCCAGTAGCAGAAACCGGTCTGGGGTTTGGGATATTCTGCAAAGCCTGTTAAGAGCTTATTTACGAGCTCTAGATATGACATTTGTAATATAAGCTTGTTAAATTAGATCATAAGTCATATGACTTGATTTCTTTGTAATTTTATTTTTTTGCTATTAAGGCTTTGGCGATTTTATATTACTAAAGTGGTTCAGACCCATATGGCTATTTAAGTTAGATAGCTGGATTAGAAGACATATGAATGTCTGAAAATTTCAGATTTTCTATTTAATAGTTATCCATTAGATAAAGTGCTGGGCTTGTCCTGGTATTTTTAATCTAATGCTTGAATATCCTAGCACCTCACTGAGGAAGCCAGTAGCAGAAACCGGTCTGGAGATATTCTGCAAAGCTTGTTAAGAGCTTATTTACGAGCTGTAGATATAACATTTATAATACAAGCTTGTTAAATTAGATCATGTGTCATATGATTTGATTTCTTTGTAATTATAAAGTATATATTTACTAAGACAATAAAGTCAATTGCTCAAGGCTTT
This sequence comes from Epiperipatus broadwayi, assembly GCA_028023455.1. Lineage (NCBI taxonomy): Eukaryota > Metazoa > Onychophora > Udeonychophora > Euonychophora > Peripatidae > Epiperipatus > Epiperipatus broadwayi. Next base: position 108,599 of record JAQFVV010013341.1, read on the forward strand.
AATAGGTTTATAATGTATTTTGTCAAAATCCTATTACTTTTTTTCCCACTCGACATATTAATACTACCGATTTTTTTATTAGAAACTTTGCAACTACTTTTTCAAGAAAAGGTTGATGCTGAATGTAAAATTCAGATATTTTTTGATTTTATAATTAAATCAACTACATTGTTATAGCCAGATATTACAAATATTTGAAAAACTAACATGATATTCATATATATTATAACGATCGAAATGAAAGTGAAGATCGAATCTAACCGCAAACTACGATATCTGCTCTACAAGGCGCCATCTAGGCATTTAAACCTAGAAAAATTTATAGAGTAGGCAGATACGCGCTGTTAAGATTCCACTTTATTTAAATATTCAGATCGTTAGCCCAAGTCACTAGCTCAGTGGAGTAGCAGAGATAATAAAATATAAATTTTACATCTTAAATATAAAAGAGTAAAAGCCACTGCCAGAAATTAACACATAAAAATATTTATTTACGCACATATAAAATAACATTTAAATTTTGAGGAATAAATTCACCATTTTAGATTTTTCTATTAATCTTTAGTTTTACATTTAAGTAAATTACAACCATGAGTTTAATATTTATTTAGGGAGTCGAGTATGAATAGACTACATAGATCTGCATTTGAAAAGAAAATATTCTTCCCTGATTTAACCTTAGGGAACAAATTTCGCAATCAAACCGGCGCCAATCCATCTGATACATTTATGTATTCAATGTAACATGAAAATACAACGACACAAAATACTATACTGTCAGGAATGTACATCTGAACAGGAAGTAGAATTAGAGAAGACATTGTCTCTCACCAACAGGAATGTCACATCTGTTGGCGAGTAGAACAATAAACATAAAACTCCATAGGAATGGACTGCGGTCCTTTGCCATCTTACAAACCCATCCATAGGCAAACAGAAGGTGTGTGGCGTATATATATAATCCTGCCCGTAGCGGATCTCATACTACATCTACAATTACACAAATATATCCAATCCATTGAACCAATTCAACTACGAAATGAATAACCTAAGATTACCCTCCCTTAATATAACTTTACAAAACTATATAGCCATTCACGCCCGACTTAAATTTAACATTTAAATACGTTCGCACAGATTATTTTTATAAATTTGTTTTTAAAATGTTGAGTATAGATCGGCTGCACAGATTCCACGGTCAAAAACATCCAAATTAAACACAATCGATCAAAATACAAAATCATCGATAACGTCAATTGCAAAGGGAATACACAAGGCCCCATGGCATTCATCGTAAGATGCCCGCATTAACATCGTTGATCTATATATTCTAATCAAATGTGAAAACTTCAACATAATCAACTGCTAACGAATCTATGCAACGTCTATACCCAACCTAAATTTCATCATTTAAAATTTAAACAATAAACAATTTATACAATAAGAAAAAAAAAATGGAAATGATTTTTATCAATCGGAAAACATATAAAATTAAACATTATTAATTTGATTTTAAACTTAAAAAAGTCAGATGGAAGTTCATAAGCTTGAACGAAAGTTCTTAATTATTTTTAAATTTAGAGTTCATGTCAATATAGCTTACGGTAGAAGAGTCCAAGTTTCTGCTTTTAATTCCCGCGACGCCTCCATTGGAAGATAATGTTCTGGAGATGGCAATAGCTGGTTCAAGGTATCACAGTCTTTTCCTTTTTTAAATAGAGTGTGGTATGTGCGTCCTACCACAACTCTCAAACACACAACGCTGGAACTCTCAGAAAAAACTGTATTTCCCTTTTTATATTATCTACAAGGATTCAATCAACAAAACGTCACTAATCCATCACTTTCGTTAGGGTCCGAGCCAAGGCTTGGTGCTTCCATTGGTCAAGCTAATTTCTCTTTATTTTCTTACCTATCTTTCATCAGATCATTTTAATTATACAAGAGCCCAAGGCTAGCTTGCTTTTCAAACAATTTATAAACAATCATTTCCATTTACAGATTACAAGAATTAATTAATACCTGTTTTTATTTTTAAATCTTGTACTTTCTTTTATAAAAAAAGTACGTTCAAATACTTATTTATTTGTTTTTTAAAAAAAAAATATTTTTAAAGTTTGGCATCTGTGCGAATGTATATACGTTTAACAAAACATTTTAATTTTAGCGTTTAGTTTTTTACTTTTATTTGCGAACTTTTAAGTTTTTATTTTAAATTAATGTAACGACATATTTATATATCGTTACAATATATTACAATAAGCATTTCTTTAAAATTAAAGATATTTTTTGTCTATAGTATATATGTTAAAAATGCCCTTTTTTTTTTCCTATGAATACTATAAGATTTGTGTAAATAATATATAAAATCAAATATTCCGTTTGATTCTTTTCTAAATTTATTTAATGTGATTAAAATATTACATACCATTTCCATATACACTAGCTTTGATTTATTACAATCTTTTGGATGATTAATATTACAAAAATATTTCAAGAGCATGACTGAAAAATAAAATATAAATTATAGTATTTGAAATACAAATAAATTTAGTGGTATTGTGAAATTATAAGTAAGATTTATTCTATTCAATAAATTTTAGATTTTTCTCCATTTAAAAAATATTCAATTTTGTAAGAATGTGTATTTGTATTATAACATCACATGATCACCATTTCTTATGCTTATACAATCTGTTAATACAGTAGATGTGATGCACTGTGACTTCCGCTTAAACGGAGTCAGAAATCTCTCAGCAACTATGCCCAGAGAAACCTATTAGCCACTTTACCTTCCATTTCACACCCTAAGTTTTCTCATAATCTGCTCCATCCCATTTCCACAACATCTTTGTCAACTATATGGTCTTTATATCTAAATCCTCCTTATCTTTTCCCAAACCCAGCCTAAAAACCAATAACCCACTTTTTGTATAATCACTTTGTTCATATTTATTCTTCCATAACTTCATTATTTGTATCCTTTCTGTTTTTAAGTACTGTATTTACATTCAATTAACAGATGCCTAATATTTTCTATGCTTTCCTTACACAATTTGCAGACTAAATCACCTATATTTTTCCATTTAAATGTATATTCTCTTGTTGCTAAAGTTCCTGTTCGAGCCTTAAACAATAAACTACTTTCCTTGCTATTATCATAAATTAACTCACACCCAATATAATATATTGCCACCTAGTGGAAATCATAGTAATCAAGTCTTTAATCTGAGTTAACTAAAAAGATTAAAGATGACTGTTGGTGGGATGCATTAGATCCAAAGATTTAGGTACAGTGCTTTCAGATACAAGGCTTCTCTCTGATGAGTCATAAACTAGAAACTAATATGGGAATTTTGGATAAGTAGACACTAGATAGGAATTTTGGTGCACTAACCTAACATCTTTTGATTACCAACGTTTGCATTAGGTGACAATATTGTACGAAGAAAGTTGTTACAATATTTGTATTATATATATTTACCAGACTTAGCGTGAAAAAATATTTTCTATTAACCTTGAAAAAAGATTATATTAAATAGTCGATATGTGTAGCATATTTTGTTTATATTAAATAAATTTAGTTCTGTAAAAAGCGAATTAAGGAGGCAATAAAAAGGAATCCTTTGTTGTTTTATTTTAATATATTAATAGCCATTGATGCTAGACTAATTTTGCAACAACAAAAAAAAACATTTAGGATTTTAAAAAATACCTAAGGAATAATAATCATTTTATGATTTTTTTTTGTTTGATTATGACGAAAGATTATCATGTTTGTTATGGTGAATGAATCATGAGAAAGTGGACGACCAGTACTGTTATGAATAGATAACATTCCGAAATGGTCAGGATTGATATTTTTAGAAGTAAACCAGAAGGCAATGATGCTCATCGTCGAACAAGATGAATTTTTAAAACGTGTCAATGACCACTCAATTTAAAATGTTATAATATATATAAACGACCACATATCGTTAGTTCTGTAACCATAATGCTAGATCCATTGAAATTTATCTAAAACGTACCTACCGTTTGAAGAACTACATTTTGAAAACTACAAATAAAAAAATTTAATTTTCCTTTTTTTTCTTACCAAAAAAAAAAACATAATTCTAATGTGTATGGTCATAAATACATCAAAAATGTTTAGCAATGTTATATATATAAATGGTATGCATGTTAATAAATAAAACGAGAATTTAAAAAAAAAAGGCGAAATATTTTAATTTACATAAATTTTCGAATTTATTATATTTGTCTGCAGTTAATTTTCTATCATTTTCCCTACAAAAACTTACAGCCGCATCGTTCCTCGATTTTTGTGACTTAGCCATATAATAAAAAGACTCACAACATATGCTAAAAAAAATAATATTAAAATAAAAATTACATAGTAATTAACATTATTACGGTGACATGTTCATATAAAAGAAGGCAGCCATTATAGAACTTTGTCTTATCGCTTATGAGAGAGTATAATAGAACTAAAATAAATTTTATAAACCTATTAATAAAATAAAATACTAATAGAAAATACTTCAAAAATGTTAATAGAAAAGTATTAATTTTATTAAAAGTACTATTTACATATTAATTTGCCTACGGGATTGAGAGTATAGAATTCAATATGGTTCCTAGGGAGTGATGCTGAAACTCTTTTTACCGGCTTATGTTTGAAAAAATTAATATAATTTTATTTGCTTTAGGATGGCTTCCAATTTCCATTCTTCTGATAATGAATTAACATCGCATTTAATATCAGATGTTAAAAAGCTATTATGGGGTCCAGATTTAAAAGAGGATGTTTTTCTAAGATGGGCTCAAGGTAAGTGGAAAGTGAAAGCAATATGGACTCGCACATTTTTTAAGTTCATTTTTTTATATCTTATTATTATTTTGCTGTTTTCTCGCTTTATAAAATATATATATTGCTTTCATAAACTTCTGTATTATATTATATATTTTAATATATTATCGCAAAAGATGAAACTACAAATTATCGATAAGATGCGTTAATAAACTTTTATCATTTTTTTTAATGAATATAAATATTCCAAATGTTTTCGGTATAAACAAATGAATTTTAATATTTCATTAAAAAAATATTTTAATAAATTTGTCATTATTTTTGTATTTTCGCAGTTTTATTTATTTTTATAAGTGAATATGTAGAACGCACAATGTAATCATTTGTTGTAGTCCATTTGTCTATTCAATGACAGATGGTATAATCTTCATTTTATATGAGCGGAAGTTGTTTAGTAAATATAATTTTTTTTTCGTTTATTAAAAAACGATATTGTACAATTAGGATAAAGCAATAAAATTCAAAGCAAGACATGAATGAAAACAATAATAAAATTGTAAATGTTATGATGGAGAATTGCGCTCTTAACAAAAAATTATAACGAATGGAAAGCAATACAATAAAATGAAGGAATAATCCGTCACATAAAAGAATGATATTGGTTCGAAGTTTAAAGGGAAGATTTGTGTAAGAAGTAAAATCAAATATTAGCATTTTATATTATAACAGTTAAGAAACATATATGGCGCAGGAGGAGGCAAATTATCCAGAATGTATTTATTCATTGGATAATTCGTTTATTTTTTGGTAAGAAAAAAAAACCTTCTGCTTTATTGCTATCTAATAGCAATAATTAATTCTTAGCAATATATTTTATAATTAGTATCAAACAATACACTTCCACAGATGTTTAGAAGTCTATAGGTTATGGAAGAAACCAGAATTTAGAAATATTTGATGGATTAATTGGAAAGGGAAGAAATAATGAAAAAAAGAAATATATATAAAAGACATTAAGCATCCATTTTCATAAAGGTCAATATTTTTATGTTTCAGTTGTTTTTGAATAATCATCTGTAAATTTTATCAATTTTGCATATTTTATAATTATAAAAATGAAAAATATTATTTCTATGAATAAATTGGAGAATATATTTGATTGTTAAAAAATTACAGCATATTCCATAAATTGAGAAATGTAATTGTTTCATGTTGAAGAGTAATGGTTGAAATTTGTCTATAGTAACAGAATTACATTAATTTCTAAAGATTTGGGAGTTTTAAAAGTAAATTTTATAATTAAAAAGTGGCAAAGTTATTGAAAGATATGAAAAGCCAGATGTCATACAATATTATGGGGAAAAAATATATGGGTTGTGTAATGCCTTATAGTGAATGCATTTAAACTTGCCCATAATTGGGCAGAGCTTGGACCAGGTTAATCTTAAAAAAAATTTTCAGATAACAAATAAGCTTAGGATTTTTTTTAGCTCTGCCATTTGTAACCTACCCAGCTGTCTTTCAATAATGATCAACAAATGGATATTTTAATATAATTAGCTCAATGATAACAATAATAGATTAATCTAAATTGGTTAGATTTCATCAATGCAATGATTGCAAAAAAAAAACGTTATAATATGATGCAGCTTTCGCTATTGATCTCATGGTTACATTTGACTTTATGTTGGATATAAATGATTCTCCATTCAATTCATAGATTATTGGGGATTAGACTAAAAGCATATTGAAAAGATCTAATGGTTATTGAGATATATATACCGATCAGTAATTATAATGGGGGAGGACACAATATATTAAATGAGAAGAAATTAAAAAGTTTTGGAAAAGCAATATAAAAATAGTTTTAAAAGCGATCATCCTACAGAGGATTGATTATTGTTGAAAATAATCACAATGATGAATTTTTTATTGATTGAAGGATTATTATTATGAATAAATGCTGAGTAAAAATATAGCTCTTGTAATAAGCAAACAGTTTACACTTTGTGGCTAATTGTTCTAAATCAAAATATATAAAATGCGCTAACACGCACAAGCACACAAAGCTAAAAACAAATAAAGGAAAGTATATATTATTTTTATTTTAATATATATATTTAATCAAATGGCTAAGTGCTTTCAATTGTCAAAGCCCTCAAATTCATAGCCGTTTTGTAAAAATATAAAATAATTTAAAAGAAGGAAATTTTTCAAAAAGCTTTGAATTGGTAATAAAATGTTATAATAAAAATGGAAAATATGAATTCTGTAACAAGAAATAAGTTTTCACTTCATAATGGTCAGATTATTAAATACAATGGATGAAAATAATTAAATTTGGATAAAACTTAAGAGCAATATAGACTTCAAACCACATAAAGAGTAACAAGGAGGGATTGAAAATGTAAATGAGAAAACAAACAGATGTTGTACAAAGAGTTAAGAGGCTAAAATGGAATAAAGTTGGTGTTTTGCTAGAAAAAATAGAAGTAAATGTACACTTGAAGTTTTATGCTGGATCCCAAGAGACTTATTTAGTATATAGTATCAGCACATTAAAATTCAACATCAACAATTCTTGACCAATCAAGAGACCACTCAAATTATGTAGAGCAAAGAAGATCAACAGGGACTTTAATAAAATAGACACTATTTGTAAATATGTACCATAGTTTGTGGTCTCTTCCATACTCATACTTTGGAGAGTCTATATATTCCTTATAGTGCAACATATCTATCCTTGTTTGTTTTGAATCTGGTAATTTACCAGGTAAAGGAAAAAGCAGTTATTCAGATTAGGATCAGCTATTAGAGTGTGATTATTTATATTGAGATTATTCCAATCATGTGCCCACATGCTGTTGATATAGAAATGCGGGTGGCTGCTGAGAATTACCAAAAAGCTAGAAAGGCTGCCTTCATTTTAGCTTGGTATTTAGGGGACTTATCAGAGTGAGATTGATTGGATGATTTTGTAGCTCAAGAAGCATGTTGAATTCATTGATAGTTGCCACTTTGTGTCAGGTTAGTTGGAGGGATATTTGAAAGTACAGGTAGACATTCTTCTGGTGGTGTTTTAAGAATGCCAAAAACAATATGCAAGTTTTCATTGATCTGAGCCAAGTTAGTTTAAAAGATCTATAAAGATACCATGTATTATATAAACATTACAAGCATAAAGCTGGAATTGTGGATCAGAGAAATTGTATTAAATTGGAAAGATGTTCATTCTGCTGGGGATTAATAATGATTGAAAGTGATGATGATGATGTTGTCAAATTAAAATGTGAAAACCATAAAACTAGGAGAGAGTTGTTAAGAAGAAAATATTGGGAAATAAAAGAATTTGAAAGAAGTGATATGATTGATTTAATACATAATGCAATAAAATAGCTTAAATAAGAAAAACAACTGATGGAATGAAATAATGAATGAAGATACATACATGTCTTAAATTCTTTGACTGAAGGCATGTAAAGTAACTAGGCAACAAAAATCAGGTATGATCATCATTAGTGATAGTTTATGATAAAGTATTAGTAATAGTGCAATAAAAGGGATCAGAAAATATGTGGTTTTTTTAATCAACATCTGTAGTAATTAAAAAAGAAGTGAAGCATAGTGACTTGATGAGATTCACTGCTTAAATTTTTAAAAGCTTCATGGAAAAAAAATATGAAGTTATAATAAATTGTGACGTAGAATAGTTGCCAGTAGATAACCTTATGCTGTAGTAATTAGCTATTTGCTTGTTGTTCCCATAATTGAGGGTTCAATTTCTTAGCAAGTGAAGCTTGGAAATTTTTTTAAGATTACAAGCAGTTCCTGAGATTTTTTTTTTCTCTACCTAAACAGTCGAAGCAAAGCCATCCAGTATTAATTAGTAAATGGTTATTAGGCTATTCTTAGGTAGAAGTAATGAACTTTGATTTAGTGGGTGTCATTGCAGTTATAATATAATGCAGCCTTCAGACTAGGTAGAAGATTAATATCTGTATTTTTATATTGGACTATTTCCATCACCTAATATTTTGGCAGGATGGCTCAGTTGGTTAGAGCATTACCTTAAAATTCAATTATCAAGATTCTAAGGATCCAGGTTCGAATCCCATGCTAGTACTGTTACTGGTCAGGCCAGCAACACCTGAAGAAGAGGGGAGAAAAATATCTCTCAAAACGTTGTGTATATACTAAACTGTTTGCTGTGATATTACTAACAGTTGAATGCATTTGGAATATTTAACTAAAAATTAAACTTTTCTAAAGACCTTCAACACACATATTAGATGATGGAAATAGTCCAATATAAAAATACAGCTAGAACACCATCATCACAAACCTTCAGAAAAACACAGAAGATTAATATATTTCTATAATGCTGAACTCATGCACGGTTTACCTTTAAAATGGTCACTAATGTAATGAAGTATGAGAATTTTAGAATATTTCATCTCATATTTGTTTTTTAGGATCATGAATAGATAATTATAATTGAAGAGCATTTAAGTTTAGAAAAGAAATGCAATTTGTGAAAACCATTGTAGAAAGATATGTAAAAGAAAAGAGGTTAATCGTGAAAATAAAAAGAATTAGACCAGAGATGGATGAGAATAATTAAAAATGATCTTTTATCAGTGGTCATAACAGAGGTAAATAAATAGTTATTTGAGGACAATTACAAAATTCTATGATGTCAGTGGTGGCGAACCTTTTTACATGTGCTTGCCAAAAATTTCCAAAAAATATTTATTGAATGATAATAATTAAACAAAATTTCTAAATAAGCTAAATACAAGTGAATAATATTTATTTAGAAGAACACAATTTGAATAAAATATAATAGTAAAAAATTAATAGTAATTAAAACGAAATTTTAGAAATAAACATATAAAATCAATATAAATAGATGTTATTTAATGAGATTTTTGCTGTTGTACATTGGATGCCAAATATTTTATATATGGTTCATATTTTGTCATTTTTAATAATATACATGCTGAACTAGATTCATCTGTCATTTTATTTCTCAAACTGACTTTAATTAAATTTGTTTCTGAAAACAACGATAATATAGCAGTCACTAATTTTTTTAAAGAAGTAAATGTTTTAGGAATTGCATTCCAGGTAGTCAGTAGTTCGTCTTCGGCATTCTTTTTACATATACCCAATAATCAATCATTTTCCATTGTCTCTAACTCATTCCTTAAGTCAACAAATTTCCATTTCCATATAGAACTGGATTGAAAATCGACTGATTGCATTTCTATGACTTTCAAATTAAGCCACTCAAAAATTTCTAACTTGACACTATCCACTGATGTTATGTCTGGGTATAAAATAAATTTTTGAAAATTGTCTGAACTGTGTAAATCTTGAAGAAAATTCATCAATTATTGATTGAATAACAGCACAGAAGTCTTGCGTCAATTTTACTTGATCTTGTTTTTCATGAGATTTTAAATCATTCAAGACCTTTTTTTAGATTTGGAAAATATTTGAAGATGTAAGAAATAACATCATGGTTCAAAATTTCTAATTTAACTTCCAATGCTTTGATCAAATCAAACAAGACAACAATTGTCTTTCAGCTTGCAGTTTTACATTTAATTCATTTAGATATGAACACATATCAGTAAAAAACATTAATTTTGAAAGCCATTCAACATCGATTAATTCATTATATTTTTCAATGATTTTCTCATTACGTAAAAACAGTCTAATTTCTTTTAAACACTCGATGAATCTTTGAAGAACTTTTCCTCAACTTAATCATGGTCATTGTTGTACAGTCTAATTTCTTTTAAACTGTAACGAGCACAGACGTTCGTTACATTGTTGTTTTTTTTATTTATTAAACATGAAAGTAAAGTAAAAAGTTCGCGTTTAAAAATTTTCTTTAAGAATTAAAAATTGAAATTAAATATCATCTTAAACTCGTATATATTAAATCGCACAGATAAAAAAATTAAAAAATTATTAAAATAAAACTGTATTAAAAATAGAAAAGGTATTTTAAAAACAAAAACTTAAAAAGATTTAGAGATAAAAATATATCTTTGATTTGGAAAACAGGCTAATTAATCAGAAATGGAAATGATAAATTTAATTAGTCAAATGTAAAACAGCCTTGGGCATCTAAATGTAAAAACATCGGTCAGATAGGAAAACAATAGAAACAAATAGCCAATGAAAGAAATCCATCAGGAAATCGGACCTCAGTGAAAGGATCATCACATCGATGACATAATGCCAAGTCAATCCTTCGAATACGTATAAAAGGAAAATTTGGAAATTATTAATCAGTGAGTTATTATGATTATTATGATGCGACAGATAGATGTTAGTGCGGAGGTGCGGGAGAAGAGATTGAAGGACGCACGTTCAATCCCTTCAGTGATTATAAAATGGAAAAATGAAACATCGCTTTCCTTATATTCAGAGGACCACAGGATCATCGGGAAATTTAACGCTGGATTTCAAACGGCAAGCAACTGTAAAAGATGAACATTTCTAAAACCGTAAGAACTTTCTAAGATATAACGAACAATCCTAATTTGAAAACACTAAGAACTTTAGATTTTAAACTTTCCTAGTATTTAATTGTTACAAATAGAATCCTATCTGACCAAACTAAATTCTTTATTAATAGTGTTATTTGATGTATTTTTTTTTCTTATTTATGTAAAATCATTTCCATTTATTTATTTTTTGTTCTTTAAGTTTTTATCATGATTTTCTTTTGTTTTTCGTTAAATTAATTATATAAATGTTAAACTTAAGTCGGGCGTGAATGGCTGTATAGATTTGTAAAGTTATATTAGGGGCGGGTAATCTTAGGTTATTTGTGTCGTTAAATTGGGTCAATGGATTGGATATATTGATGTAGTTAGTAGATGTAGTCGGAGATTCGCTACTGGCAGAATCGCTTCATACGCCGCACTCTCCCGTTTTGCCTATGGAAGGAATTATAAGACGCAGAGCGCAGTTCCTTTCTATGGAGTTTTTTTTTTTATTGCTCTTCTTGTCTGATAGATGTCATATTCCTATTTCTCGAGAGGCAATTTCTTCTCTTAACTTTTGGTGCCGCCGTATTTCGTATTACATTGAATACATCGATATATCAGATGGATTGATGCCAGTTTGACTGCGAATTTTAGCCTAAGGTTAAATAGGGATAGAATGTTTATTTTCAAAAGCAAATTTATGTAGTCTATTCATACTCGACCCTAAATAAAAATGCATTAAATTTAAATTGTTTATGGACGCTTGCATGGATTGGTTATCGGTTAAGTATGTTTTGGGTTTTCATATTTGATCAAAATATATAGACATTCGATAAATAATGATACCTTACGGTGAGTATCTAAAATGTATTTATTCGGATGTCTTTTAAGTTATTGGTGACAATGCAAGTATCTTATGGTGAATACTATTGGGTTACATATAAATTTCCCTCCGCAATTGTCAGTAATCAATAATTTTATATTTTGATCGTTTATGTTTACTGTGAAATGTTTTAACCGTATAATCTATGTAACCGATCTATAGCAACATATTAAAACAAGCTTTTATAATCCCATCTGTGCGAACTTAATAAAAATGTAAATTTATAATATAATAGAAATTAAAATGTAAATTAAAATCTAAGGTAAAGTTAAAAATAATGTTAAATGTTAAAATGTAAAACTAATACTAAAATAATTTTAAATCTTATAATGTGCATAAATAAATGTTTGTATGTTAATTACTGGCAGTGGCTTATTTTATTCTTTTTTATATATATACTCTTAGATTATCTTATTAAATCTCTGCTATTCCACTGAGCTAGTGACATGGGCTAACGACCGGAACCAAAATATTTAAATAAGAAAAAAAAAATTTTTTTTTTTTTTACTTACGTATCTGCCTACTTTATAAATTTTTCTAGGTTCAAATGCCTAGATGGCGCCCTGTAGTGCAGTTTACGTTAAGTCACCTACCTCCGGATCGTTACAACTGGTGAACCAACTCGGGCCGATCTTTAATAAACCACATATACCCTGAGCAAATTTTATCAAAATGAAATATTTTTATCTGTTTACATATAGTCGTATACTTTAAATCTTATAAAAGCTCTGCCAGTAAAAGAAATAGCACATATATTAAACACTAGAAAGTATAAATAATTTTAAACTGTATTTCGTTAAAAAGAAAGTCAAAAGATTGCGATTGATATTTTGTTGTTGATATATATATTATGTAACGATCCGGAGGTAGGTGACTTAACGTAAACTGCACTACAGGGCGCCATCTAGGCATTTGAACCTAGAAAAATTTATAAAGTAGGCAGATACGTAAGTAAAAAAAAAAAAAAATTTTTTTTTCTTATTTAAATATTTTGGTTCCGGCCGTTAGCCCATGTCACTAGCTCAGTGGAATAGCAGAGATTTAATAAGATAATCTAAGAGTATATATAAAAAAAAGAATAAAATAAGCCACTGCCAGTAATTAACATACAAACATTTATTTATGCACATATATATAAGATTTAAAATTATTTTAGTATTAGTTTTACATTTTAACATTTAACATTATTTTTAACTTTACCTTAGATTTTAATTTACATTTTAATTTCTATTATATTATAAATTTACATTTTTATTAAGTTCGCACAGATGGGATTATAAAAGCTTGTTTTAATATGTTGCTATAGATCGGTTACATAGATTACACGGTTAAAAACATTTCACAGTAAACATAAACGATCAAAATATAAAATTATTGATTACTGACAATTGCGGAGGGAAATTTATATGTAACCCAATAGTATTCACCATAAGATACTTGCATTGTCACCAATAACTTAAAAGACATCCGAATAAATACATTTTAGATACTCACCGTAAGGTATCATTATTTATCGAATGCCTATATATTTTGATCAAATATGAAAACCCAAAACATACTTAACCGATAACCAATCCATGCAAGCGTCCATAAACAATTTAAATTTAATGCATTTTTATTTAGGGTCGAGTATGAATAGACTACATAAATTTGCTTTTGAAAATAAACATTCTATCCCTATTTAACCTTAGGCTAAAATTCGCAGTCAAACTGGCATCAATCCATCTGATATATCGATGTATTCAATGTAATACGAAATACGGCGGCACCAAAAGTTAAGAGAAGAAATTGCCTCTCGAGAAATAGGAATATGACATCTATCAGACAAGAAGAGCAATAAAAAAAAAACTCCATAGAAAGGAACTGCGCTCTGCGTCTTATAATTCCTTCCATAGGCAAAACGGGAGAGTGCGGCGTATGAAGCGATTCTGCCAGTAGCGAATCTCCGACTACATCTACTAACTACATCAATATATACAATCCATTGACCCAATTTAACAACGACACAAATAACCTAAGATTACCCGCCCCTAATATAACTTTACAAATCTATACAGCCATTCACGCCCGACTTAAGTTTAACATTTATATAATTAATTTAACGAAAAACAAAAAAAAATCATGATAAAAACTTAAAGAACAAAAAATAAATAAATGGAAATGATTTTACATAAATAAGAAAAAAAAATACATCAAATAACACTATTAATAAAGAATTTAGTTTGGTCAGATAGGATTCTATTTGTAACAATTAAATACTAGGAAAGTTTAAAATTTAAAGTTCTTAGTGTTTTCAAATTAAGATTGTTCGTTATATCTTAGAAAGTTCTTACGGTTTTAGAAATGTTCATCTTTTACAGTTGCTTGCCGTTTGAAATCCAGCGTTAAATTTCCCGATGATCCTGTGGTCCTCTGAATATAAGGAAAGCAATGTTTCATTTTTCCATTTTATAATCACTGAAGGGATTGAACGTGCGTCCTTCAATCTCTTCTCCCGCACCTCCGCACTAACATCTATCTGTCACATCGTAATAATCATAATAACTCACTGATTAATAATTTTCAAATTTTCCTTTTATACGTATTCGAAGGATTGACTTGGCATTATGTCATCGATGTGATGATCCTTTCGCTGAGGTCCGATTTCCCGATGGATTTCTTTCATTGGCTATTTGTTTCTATTGTTTTCCTATCTGACCGATGTTTTTACATTTAGATGCCCAAGGCTGGTTTACATTTGACTAATTAAATTTATCATTTCCATTTCTGATTAATTAACCTGTTTTCCAAATCAAAGATATATTTTTATCTCTAAATCTTTTTAAGTTTTTGTTTTTAAAATACCTTTTCTATTTTTAATATAGTTTTATTTTAATAATTTTTTAATTTTTTTTTTTTTTTATCTGTGCGATTTAATATATACGAGTTTAAGATGATATTTAATTTCAATTTTTAATTCTTAAAGAAAATTTTTAAACGCGAACTTTTTACTTTACTTTCATGTTTAATAAATAAAAAAAAACAATGTAACGAACGTCTGTGCTCGTTACTAAACACTCAATGAATCTTTGAAGAACTTTTTCTCAACTTAACCATGGTCATTGTTGTAAATAAGTAAATCATAGTATACTGAATTTATCTCACTCAATATATAGATATAAAATTGATTAACTTAGTCACAATATTCATATCATCCAGTGGCTTAAAGCTAGTTTTCATGCATAAAACCTGTTCATGTATAATGCAATGAAAACCCAAAATTGAATGTCCATTATGGTTAGTAAATAAAGTGAGAAAACTGTTTTCTTTTCCAGTCATAAGCACCATCTGTAGTTACTGATACAATTTTGGCAACATCTATGTTGCAAATATCTATTCCTTTTGTTGTTGTTTCTAATGAAGTTAAACTGATGAATTCTTCTTTGATATTATTCCCAACCCCATAGCGAATAAAAATAGCCAAACGAGCTGACCATTTATGTCTGTACTTTCATCAAGACAGAGAGAAATTAAACTAGATTTTATATCTCTTGTTGTTTAGTTATGTTGTTAGCCATTTGCAGGATTTTTTCTTTAACTGTATTTCTAGCGAATGATAAATCTTTTATGCTCTGAATAATTTTTGCTTTGTTTTCAATATCTTCAAAAAGAATTTGTGCCCATTTCATCCAAGCTTCATATATTCTCCATCATAAAAAAGTTTCCCATGTTTGGCAATTACATCTGAAATAAAAAAAACTAGCAGCAGTTATATTTGAATTATTTTCGATAAATTTTATTATAGATGTTGATTGAATATTTATATTTTTAAATGCTTGGGCAATATATTCTTTTTGTTCAACTTTATCTTTTTTTATAGAGCAATTAATGATTAGTCTCATAATGCCATTTTACTGATAATGTTCTCAATACAACTGTTCCAAATATAAAACACATACTACCCTTGTGCCTTTGTTAATCATTCCATACTCATCAGTCCACGAATTTTGAAATTCTCTACTGCTTGATAATTTTTTTTTTTTATTTTCATTCGCCATATTAATATACTGGTAACAAATTTATTTAAAAGTAAATTTAAATGAGCTTTAATAATTTTATAAATTCAAGCAAAAAAAAAAAAAACATCATTGGATGGCGTTGATTACACATTTCGTTCCTTTGTTTGTGATTTTGATTCTTTTAAAAAAATGAATGGAATTAACACATTTATGTGAAAAAAGATTAGGACAGAAAACCGTTTGATTATTTTTATTTTAGATTTTAAAAAACTTACTTCAAAGAGTTATAAAATATTTTACTGAGTTTACTTTCGTTTTATTAGAATTATTTGTGAGGTTTATAGAAAATGATACCATAATATACTGGTACCACTTTATTTGACTTAAAAATATAATTTATTGCTTCTAATCAGAATTCAATTATAATTTGAATTCTAATATAATATTATATTTATTTATTTTACTTGTAGTTTACAGTAAATTTTTATTAATACAGATTTTAGCAACAAAAAAAATATTGAAGAAAATTATGATATATAAATAATTCGCGTGTCAGTAAAACATTTGAAAGTGCCATAGGTTCGCCATTACCGTTCTAGGTTATCCTCATTTGTTTTAGCAACATATAAGGGTTAGTATGGCTAATAAAGAGAATTTCCATCAAACAGTCCTATGCTCTCATAATTTACAATTCAGAAATTCATTATTATATCATTTAATATCTTTCACAATGTTATCATTAGTGAGTATTTTAATGCTATAATTTATTATTACAAGTTATAGCTTTTTAGTATAATCGATTTTATAAATTTGTTAAATTATTATGTAATAATATTTAATAGCAGTTTATGATAGCATCACAATTTTTAGAATGGCTTCATAATTTGTCATCAGCATATATCATTAAGACATCATGTAAATGATGAGATTGTTTATTTTATATGCAAATACAATTCAATTGGCCAGGTTTATGTAAAATGAAATTTTTAAAATATGTGCTTATATTTGCAAGTCAGTTTCAAATTGTCATTAATACAAATTTGTGTGTATTTTTGATGATAAAATCTATAAAAAGTAGAATTGATTAGAATTCTACTTGGTTGGAATGTATATGTGCTTTCTGATTACAAAAAGGTTCATATTTAATAATGTATTTTCCACTTTCAAATAAATAACTATGCTGATTTGTGACTATAAATATTTAAATGCTTATTACAGCTAATGTAATGTATGCTTAATATTTATAAAGCACACATACTAAACAAAAAATATAATAGAAAATCTCAAATAATCACTTCCAAGAATGAGATTATAATATATAAAAAGAACTATCAAAGCCGTAAAAGACCTAATTGTTTTTATTCTGTATATCCCTGTCGATTATGAAGCAAAGAGATATAAGACTTGGCTAATAGGCCTAAACTAACATCCCTACTCACTCTATTATAAATTATATAAGCCTCCAAAACTCATAAAATAATTCAAATAAATACCATAAATAATAAATGTTATACCGTATTAGAAACATATATAAATATACATATCTACCATTGATATAAGACTTATTGTCATCAAAATACTGTTTATTATTAATAATTATTAGCTGAAAGTAAAATTCATTTTAGTTTATTTTATTTTGGAGTTTTGTTTTATACATGTTTAAATACCATCATGTTAGCTACTACAGTTTAATTGCTAAGCATCGAACCAAATAATTGTTGCAGTTGACAGGAAGCAAAAATCGTAGGATAATTCAGTTTAATTACTGTAAGTTATAAAGATTATACAGTTATAAACATATGTAAATATACTTACCTACCATTGATACAAGGCTTTTGTTAATATACTGTTTATTGTTTATAATTATTAGTTGAAAGTAAAATTTATTTTCATATATTTCATTCTGGCGTTTTAATTATTTTATGCAACATTCGAATTCCATTGGGTCGGCTACTACAGTTTACCAGTTCTGTAAATCTTTGTTATTGTAGTTTGCTATTGGCTATTATATATATTACCTGTCTTATTTTCCAGTGAGATCAATATGGGCACTTCTTACGGAAAATGAATATAAACATTATTTGGACATGAATAAAAATAATATAACTGTCCACAGTGCATATAATAATTTTATATTCATTGAAATATGTGCATGTTATGAAGGGTTTATTATTGTCATTGTTTGTTTATTTATTTTTAAAAAGTAAGAATCTAATGTTAACAATTTTTTTAATTTATTAAGTTTTTATTCATTGAAGAAAATAAAATGAATCATGATTGATATTATTTCATTTAATTTGATCCTTTTTAACCTTTGTCATCTTAAATGATAATTGCAAATTAATTTTAAATCTATTCCTTAAAAACTAGTGATTGAAATGTAAGATTTTACTTTTTTATCTAAATCATAATCTTAAAAAATAGTGGTTTTATGTTAAAAAGTTAGTTTTGTAAATTCTGTTTATACAAAATTAAAGATATGTCATTTTATTTTTCGAAGATTAATAATTTTCTTTACAAAAAAGTGTAAATTGGAAATCAAAGAGAAAATAACTCTTATCAGTAACAAATCAAAATTGTTCAAAGTCTTGTTAAAGGAATTTGCTACTAAATTTATCTTAAATTCTGTTCATTTTTTCTAATTAAAAAAAAAAAGTTACGTTAATATTGATATGTAATGGGTATATGAGTAAAGACTTTCACATGACCCACCACTCTCCACACTCGTAACACTGATACACTCGAACACATTTATGTTGAAAAGATAAATAATCACCAACATACGTATTTCATTCTGAACCAGCAATCATCACTTGGTCCAGATTACCATCTCCACACATATATGCTATAAGTGCTCAGATATATATTAAGATATCTAATCCTCGTACTTTCATGGACAGGCTTCAATCTACTCCAACTCATCAACTGTCCATCAATTAGACGGTTGAAGAATTGGAGTGTGGAATAGATTGAAGCCTGTCCATAAAAGCAGTGGTCTTCAACCCTTGGTCCGCGGACCATTGCCAGGCCGCGGTAGACTGGCAGGAAAGTTTGTAATAACAAAATAATGAGAGTTTAAACTTTTAATTAATATAAACAATTTTTATTTATTTTTTCATCTCATTTTTACCCAATTAAAAAAAAAAAAAACAGAACGAAAACAAAATCTAATCAATCATGCATAAATTAATTTGTTTTTTTTTTTAGTTATCACTGTTTATGGGGGGGGGTAGAATTAAATTTTTTATTACTTTTCTAAAAAAAAAGTTTTTTATTATACAAACTCCATATATATATAATTTCATCTTGTGTATTTAACATTGTTGTTTTGATCAGTTATAATAATTATGCTCATCTAAGGCTAAGCAGTTTACATCTTTAAGAAAATTTATCTATAGACTTCTGCCGGTCCGCGAAACCTTATCCTTATTTTTACCGGCCCGCAGGTGTGAAAAGATTGAAGACCACTGCATTAAAGTACAAGGATTGGCTATCTTAATATATATCTGAGCACTCATAGCATATATGTGTAGAGATGGTAATCTGGACCAACTGATGATTGCTGGTTTATCATGAAATACATATATTGGTGATTATTTATCTTGTCAACATATATGAGTTCAAGTGTATCAGTGTTATGAGATAGTGTGGGGAGTGGTGGGTCGTGTGAAAGTCGGTGTTCATATATCCTATATATTACATATATAGATACAGGTACATAATAAGCCTGTGTGTTTCAGTTATTAATATTGATAGAAAATAATTGTAAAATTAAAAAAATATGGAATAAATATCCAAGTCAAAAAAGAGCAAAATTTAACAGTTTATTCTTAAATTTAAAGTTTACTTGCCTCATAGTACCAATTCATAACTTCGGAAGCCTCATATGAAAGATATTGGTTTATTGATTTCATTTATTTTAAGTGCATTAATTCTTTTTTTTTCTTTTTTTATATTCATACTCTCACTTCAAAAACTATTGAAGAATATAATTGTGAAGAAATTTTAATATGTATATATATATTCACTTTAAACATTAAAAAAATAATAAATATTCATCTGGAATTATTGAGATATGGTTGTACAATTAGAGATGTTTAAGGATAATGTGTGTTATGTGAGAAAAGATGAAAAGAAAGTCACTGAATTCAAAATAAACATGGAATGAAAGGGAGGGGGTGTCTGTAATAATCTTGTGTTAAAAGTTTTTAAATATTACTAATATGATGATTGTTGATTTAAAGGAGGAGGCAAAGATTTGTTTACCATTTACATTGTATCATGGACATCTCTGTGCTTCAAAATTCTCTATATGCAGTAACATCCTGCATGATTTGACATAGTTGATAGAACATCCGATTTAGGATCGGGAGGTCCCAGGACCAATTCTGGCGCTCGAAATTCTTATTAACCCCCAAACAGTAAAGCCATTAGTTTTCATTTTATATGCAGTAATTATATTCCAGCATAGATTTAAAGTTTGTTTATGTATATGTTAGCTTATTATTAATTTTCCGAATGACTTCCTGATATTAAAAATACTGGTATCAGAAAATAGATTGCAACAGATATTTTGGTCATATAGTTTAGCTTTTGATTATTTTATCTATTACAAAAAAGAGTGGGTGTTGAAAGCTAATTTGACACTATTTGTTTTTGATTGTTATCCTGTATACAAATTTTCTCTATGAATAAAAAGCTTTGTTGTTTCATTACATGTCTTTTTAAGATTTCTGTAATCTCCAATTGATATCTGATAGTGAATCTCATCCGAATAAGATTTTAGTGTTATATCATGGCTAGTATTTAAAACATGCAGAATGTTTGGCTGCATTAACATGTCATCTTTCTGACATCGATGTGATGATTGTTCACACCCATATGTAAAGCAGTACCAATACCATAAGTTCGCACCTTGGATAAGCATGGGCCTCGAGGAGAATTGAATCCTTTTATGATGCTAAAATTTTTGCCAATTTTCTATTTGATAATGTGAAAACTATTTTAATATTATATTGATTTACAATAAACTGATTTTGTCAGATGTTTTATATAAGAGGAAAAAAAAACTATAATTTTATTATTATTATTATTTGTTATTATTTTATTTATTTATATTAAACTCTGTATTAACAATTGATACGAATTGTTATTTTGTATTATAATTATATGTATGTTTTTAAAAACTGAATTTGTAAATAGTGTTTAGGTTGTAAAATTATATAGTGTAAGGACAGTTAATAGATAATACAATGGGAAAAAATCATTTACTTAACTCATTTCTCCAATCATGATGTATTAAATAAGTGATGGTTCATTGCTTGAGTTCATAAGAAGTTCAAGCACCAGAAATGATGGAGCAGTTTCACAATCCATGGTTCTTGAGGTCTAAATCCTCCAATCTACCACTGCACAACCCCATGAAGGATCTTCTAATATGTTAAATAATGATTGCTAACACTTTATCAAAATTATCAATTATTAACTAAAGAATGTGGATTAGATTTGAGGTGTGTTAAATTTAAGTCATAACATGATGTAATAATTAGCTTTCATAATTTCATTCCAAATATGCTTCTAGGTCACTGTAATGTTTATGTTATTGCATTATCACAGTGATAGAATGTCAGGCTCTGGAGCATAAGTTTCTCAGATCAATTCCATTTCTGGCATTTCCACATTTGAATTTCTTATGAACACCCATTATTCCTCTATATTAGTTTATACAGTTTGATCTTCATAAATAAACAATCTTTAACTGATATTAAATTATTTCAATTTTGTCATTCTCTTGTATATAAAATATAATAATATTTGGCAAAGCTATCAGACAGTTTAAATGAGGAAAGCTCCAGTATCCATTCTCGAAATTAAGATTTTTAAGTTTTGATATAATTATGAAAAAGTTAGATGATGGGGAGGGGGGCAATATTTATTCCTTTGCCAAGCAATGCTTTAATAAAATAGCTGTAAGATGAAATACTTATTTTTATTTAAAAATAAATGGGAATATTTCTTACACATAAATATGGTTAGTGAAATACTGAATTCCATAGATAATAGTGCACTTTATATAATTACATTTAAATGCCTTATATACATGTTGTTCTTTTTGTTCATATTCTCCATCCACAAATATGTTTTTTTCATAACTAAATAATTCTTGTCAAATATGTAATCCATATTTGTATATAATTCTCCCAAACTGAATTATTTTCAATTTATCATATAAAAGGAAATGTTTCGTGACATTTTTTAGGCTTGGCAAAATAATTTTGCACTTTGAAGCCATGCTAAATAAACTTAATTTTTTAATTCAGTCGAAGAAAAGTCTTTAAAAAAGCCACACTTCCCTTAATGTACTTTTAACAATGCATTGTGAAAAATGTATTAAGAAAAGTGTGGCTTAAAGATTTAATAGAAGTGATACAATAAGAAATAAGAGTGGGAAAAGTTTTGAACAAGAAGAGAAATAATTATGCCATGAAATTTTGCTGATATTGCAATATGACTGGGTATACAAGATAAGTAAATGACTGCTGCTATGCAGTCAAATAATATTAAGAGCAAAATTTCTAATTTTATTTTTATTTGTTTTAAACTGCAAGTTTTAAGAGCATGAAAAAAGTGATTTTACCGTATTGTTGAATTAAACTGATTATAGCGCTCTAACCCAGATGCCAAGAAGATACGACATTTAAAATTATGATTTTGTGTTCCTATCAATTTTGCTTATACGTATAACTTTGTTATAACAGATTTTTACAGTAAAAAAATTGAAATTTTTGAGATATACTATATATTAATCATCCATGGTGAAAAAAAATTATTGTCTGCAGTCAAATTTAAATCTTTTTAAAATCTTTAAAAAAGTCTTCATACAAAGGTTCAGAAATTTTTGTCTCTGTAGGCCACCATTTCGACGGAATTTCATTCATCCTCATCAAAGCTGTTTGGTAGTGTTGTGAACAACTGTTTATGTCTCAAGTAAAATAAATTAAGATCTTTATTAAATAATTTATTTGATAGCTGGTCATTCATAATGGGGGGAAAAGATTAGCAAAAACTTTGGTATTTTCTTATGCTTCTTAGTTAACCGATTTCTTAAAAATACTTATAGTGAAAGAAAATACAGTAACTACCACCTATGGTAATCACATATTATTTGTCAGTCATATCATACTGACTTCAGAAATAGAACCTAAACTGCAAACAGTGATCTCACATTAAATATTAGTCAGCATAATTAGTCTGCTAACAATTTCAATGTTTTATTTTAGCATGCCAAATCTAAAAATATATATAATAAAATTAATAATAAATTTTTATGTTAAGCCAGCTAAACATATTTTATTGATTAGTAGTATTTTAAAAATTATATTATTTAAAATCTCTTAGCAACAATTTATTAATAAAAATATTATTGGTATAAACAGAGGAAATCATTTACTTACTTATTATGAATATTGTTTTTTTTTTTTTAAATCATGACAATGTTGAATTTCTTTTTCTCCCATTTGTTTATTTAAATGTTAATATATATAGACTGTATATGTGTTAAATAGGATTTAATCAAGTATCAATTCTGATCAATAGTGTTTGGAATAATTTCATAGCAGTAATAAATAGTGTTTGGAATAATTTGACAACAGTAATTTCTTTTCACTTAAAAGCTGACAATTGCAGATTAAATATATTAGAAGAGACTATGAAGGTTAGTTTCACTGTACAGTACTTCATAAAATGTTTCCCTGTTAATGTTTACATTTAACACCAATACTTAAAGTATATATTAATTATAACTCGTTAAACAAAATCTTGTTAGCTTTATGTCTAATGTGTCTGATATTAATTATGATGCCAATCAAATCCCTTGTATAAATGAAATGCTTATCTAATGATTCTTTATAGTGACGGCTATAAAATTGTATTACATATTAAATCTTACAAAGATTTTATCATGTAATAATGGCAAATTCATTTTCCATACTGTTGGTCTGGGTTCAAATTCTGGCCAAAAAACTTAGAAAATTTTTTCAACTAGCTTTGAGATTTTTTATTTTGAATAGATAACCCAATTGATAAGTAAATTAGTTTTATTATTTTTAGCTGGAGGGTAAAATAAGGATGGAAGGTTATTCAAATTGTCACCATCCCACAATTGATAAGCCTGGTAACTACTATCTTCTCTTTCATAGTTCCATTATAAATGATTGTTGGAGATATCTTCATCCTGTAGTGTATTTTTAAAGCTGTTTGCTTACTAAATCTTTTAATGTTTTCTTTTTTTTGCTAATCCTAGAGCAAAGTTTTTACCAGCAACTAGACACCCTTGTTAAAGCATGCTTAAAAATATTTGGAATTTTATTTTTCTTTTATGCCAAATATGTTGCCTCTTTTTTTCCCATTGCAATTAAATGTAGAAGTATATTAAACTTAGTTTCATTGCCATACCTTTGTATATTTGATCTGTATTTGAGTTTTCCTTCATTTCACACTAATTTCTATAAATATGAAAAATTGGTGGATGGCAGATGGTAGTGTCAAAGCAATATCTAAGCCTGTATTTGACTTCTTGGTTTTCTTCAATTGGAAGTGCTGCTTTGTACCCATCCAGTAGCCATCTTTTGCACTTGCACTTCAGCTAAATGACCTGAAATTTTAAAATAGTCTAAAGATTTGACTTAACTTTATCTTACTTACCTTGCTATATAGTACTACGATTCATTCTAATATTCATTTATTAGTTAAATACTTGATTTGTAAAAGGGATTATCTGCATTATTTATTATGTATCTTAATTGTTTTAAGTTTCAGAAAATAGTTTCTGAAAGCTAAGTGGATTTAACTAGTTGATACATAAATAGCCAAATAGTATTGCTTGTGGTTGCCACAGTTACTACAGCAATTCAATATTTATTTGTCATAAATTTCAGTAAGCTCTCTCCTTAATATGTTGAAAGTTTGGTAGTTGTAAATTATACACTGTACATCATGTGGTGGCGCTGTTTCTGTGCAAAAATGTTTTAATATAACGTTTCCTGGCTGGGACAAAACAAAATACTTTTATTTTTATTTTACAAAACAATTTACGTTACTTTTCTAATAGTAAATGAAACGTTTAAACAAAAAAAAAAAGATTAACAAACTAATAAGACCGAATGAAATGAAATTACATTCAACTAAATTTCAGTGCATAGCAATGCTATGGGTAGGGATGGGGGCAACTGTTTTTGATGGTCCGAAGGATCATCCAAAAGATAAGTTACTCTGATCAAATAAACTTTGTTTCCAACCTTCAATAAGTTTACGTTATTCTTAGCATTTTACATTAAACGTCTAAAACAAAAACAGTTTTGCTTTTTTATTTACAAATGTATGTTCTTCAACAAAGATTACGATTTGTCTCGTAGTTCTCGTTTAAACGTGCATATTCGCGTGAGTTTTGGGAAATGCTGTTTGAACCTACGCTTTTGAAATTATTTTCATTTTTCAACATGTGTAGGGCAAACACAGGGCCGGCCTGACAATTATTACTATGTAATAGTATGTCAAGTAGGGTGTAACATCATTACTTCGAATCAACATTAAAACGGTTACTGCCAGTTCAATTACATACACCCTCGCATCATACGGTAGCGAAATGTGAAGTGCATGCTATTTGCATAATATCGCAAACAACATCAGCAGGCCATCTAGGCCTGCTTAATGGCTAATATGAACAGAACTGTTCTATACATTGTGACTTCGACCACACGATGTATAGTGCATAATGTACAACTACCAAAAGTTTTAAGGCATATGTTAATATTCTGTACGCATGCAATGTCATCATTTAAAGCAACTAATAATTTAGATAAAACTACAAGAATTGTATCGTCATTTTTAATCATTGTCTGTTTATTGCAGGATGAAGGGTTTCAAGTTTAATCCAGTTTCTCTGATTCGTTATGAGAATTATTTCTTTTTATGTTAGCTGCAGGATAGCCTAGTTGTTAAAGTAGTAATTTAGCTAACTTAATAAAAAATTTACATTAATGAAATAATGAAAAATTTAAGTCATTTTAATAATATAATTGTTTAAATTTTATTAGATAGAGCTGTAAAAGGAAAAAAAATAGGCAATAATTTTTTTTTGTGTTGTTTCATTTATTTATTCTTTTTTTTTTTAAAAAAAAAAAAAAAACAGAATACAAGAAGAGATTAAAAAAATTTTAAAGTTGTTTATTAATTTAAAAAACAAGAAAGGATTAGAATCATTATCTCTGAAGAAATGAAGTTTGTTTTCCAATTAAAGAGAAAATCATTTGGTTATGATTTAATGCAGTTATTTCTGAGGTAGTTATGTAATTAGATGGAAGACTAATATCAATATTTTTTTTTTAAAAAACAAGAATGGGGGCAGGAAAATTCAGGAGTTCAATAGTAGTGGGATTCAGCAGTCAGAAATTCAATTTGGAAGTCTGATACTAGATTGATCTATCTTAATTTTTAAAAAAGGGTAAATGATGTTTTCAAAGCAGTATAATATTATGGAGTTTACAAGAAACGAGCTAAGCTCCTGCTCAAAGTTGATCATTACTAACCCAACTATAATCAATTTCACTAAAAGGAATGTAAAAGGAAATACCCTGGCAAACTTTCATCTAGCCTTTAAATTGATCCATTCAAAATTCATGGCTTTGTCAAGTTAACCTGAAATGAAAATAATTATTAAACTAGTAATCAGGATGTACTGAAAGAAAAAGCTGTGTATGGAAGCAAAATGAAATGTGCATAATTACTAAACTGGAATCCTGTAGCAACCAAAAAAAGCAAAATGGATAAAGTGACTATTGAGAAAGTTATAACAAAAAAAAAAAAAAACTAGTTGGACCTAAGAAATTGATCAGATCTATCATACAAGACATTTAACCAACTAACTATAAAAAGGTTGATGAGAAAAAAATCCATGGTAAAATGAGATTGTAATGCCTAATATATTTGTAAATGTTACTTTATAAAGAAAATAATAATTGGAAATGATTGGGTTTGTTGAAAATACTGTTTTTTTTATTTGATTAAAATAGTATGGGATATCTTCACTTCAAAACAAAAGGGGGTAAGAAAGGTTTTAGTTAAATTTATTTTTTATTTTTTGTGAAATTTTTTTCCCATAGAGTTGATTATTGTAAGGGAATAACTTATTTAGATTAAATATTAATTAATTAAGAAGGGAATAATAATTATGTTACATGAAATCATTTGTAATTATGTGCTTTAACTTTGGATTTGTCATAGTCGTTTAAAAAAAAATTTCTTGAAATTATATTTTGATGTCTTTATTCTCACAACCACGTGTTCTGTGAATTACTAGTGCCAGGTTAGTTCTGGCATAACAATTTCTGCATTATATATGTGTGAATGTATGTGTCTGAACATCCAGATAATTCTATAGAACTGTTTGGATGGTGCTAAGGTCATAAAGGAGCCTTTAAAACCCATATACTTCACTTTATAGATTTGATGAGTAGTTTGATAGCCGGTACACTCATGATACCCAATGTCCCAGCGCCTTGATGATGATCAGTATTGATATCATGACCATAGCGTTTTTTATTATTGTAGATATTTTAGCACTTAAATATGCATTATGGAGAATAAATTTCTATGATTGTTTTTATCATCATCATCAACCATTATCAATCCAC
The DNA here is from genome assembly GCA_028023455.1 of Epiperipatus broadwayi. NCBI lineage: Eukaryota > Metazoa > Onychophora > Udeonychophora > Euonychophora > Peripatidae > Epiperipatus > Epiperipatus broadwayi. Next base: position 136,486 of record JAQFVV010013341.1, read on the forward strand.
TGCAGGATGAAGGTCCCTCCAAGTTTAATCCATCTTCTCCGATCTTTAGCTTCTCTTCTCCACATCACCCCTACACATTTTCTTATTTCATCCATCCATCTTACATGTGGTCTCCTTCTGGGTCTTTTACAATCTCTTGGAATCCAGTTTAAAATTTCAATTGTCCATCTATTATCATCTCTTCTAGCAATATGTCCAGCCCAACTCCACTTCAATCTTTTAATTTTTTCAATGAGGTCAGTAACACCTGTTTGTTCTCTTACCCATACATTGCGTTTTCGATCTCTTCTTGTTACTCCCAACATACATCTCTCCATACTTCTTTGAGTGGTCTGAAGTCTCTGTATTGATCTTCTATTAAGTGTCCAAGTCTCAGATCCATAAGTAAGAACTGGTAAAACACATTTGTTAAAAACCTTTCTTTTCAAACACATAGGCATATTTCCTTTTAATATCAAGTTATTTCTACCAAAAGCACTCCAACCAAGTTTAATTCTATGATTAATTTCCTCTATTATGTTTCCATCTGTATTAATAATCTGACCAAGGTATTTGTAACTCTTAACTTCTTCTAATTCATCATAATCAATCTTTATTTTCATATTTGGAGCAAATCGATTAAACATTACTTTAGTCTTTTTAACATTTATCTTTAGTCCTACTTTCCTACTTTCATCTGATAACTCCTGCAACATTTCCTGCAGCTCGGAAGCATTATTTGCAAAAACAACTACATCATCTGCGAAATCTAAATGACTTAAATAATCTCCATTTACTTTCACTCCTTTAGTTTCCCATTTTAATCCACAAAATACTTGCAGCAGCACTGCTGTAAAAAGTTTTGGAGATATGGAGTCACCTTGTCTTACACCTTTCTCAATGTTGACTTTCCCAGTATCATTATATTACGCCCTAATTTTGGCATTGGCTAGATCAGTGTTTCCCAATCTTTGAGTCACATTGAATTTTTTATAGATTACAAAACGATTGAAAAATTATATTAATATTAGTAGACTGTAGAATTAATACATTAATAGAAGATAGTAACAACAATGGAGTCATTAAATGTCATTAATTTTACTTATTAATTACTCTGATTTTATTTTTCTTAAAATTATAATTTTGTCGATTTTTTTTTTTTTGTTAATTTTTTTTCTAATAGGAGATTGAAATAAATATAATTCAAAAATTTTTTTAGTGATTCTTATTTTTTGAAATTTTGCTGATTTATATAAGTATTTGATTTGAACAGATATTAGCATTAATGTAAACAGCTACATTTTATTATAGTTCTATTTTGTTAGATTGCGAAATATGTTTTATATTATTTGGGTTGTACTCGTATGAACAAATTTGTTCAGTCACACTGTAAAAAAATTAAGAAATACTGAATTAGATGATGGTTAACCTCAGATTTGTAGTATGCCTCTTAATTCCAGTCACAAAAGGTGATTGTTGACTCTTGATGATTATTTCTAATGAAGCGATATTTATAATTTAGATATTACTTGTATTAGATTCAGATGCTGATTTTTGATCATTTTCTGTATTCTAACACTTTGATTATTTCCATCACATCTAGTACACCTGCCATTCATATCATTTATAAATACTGCGACCAAATGGCTGGAGTTAGACCTGTGATTGACCTATTGTTAGAATTATTAAAATAGTTTCTTCATATCATTTCAGCAAACTTGCTTATTCTATCCAATTCACCTGCAGTCTTTCTCTAGATTTTTATAATTTTTTGAGATCCATTTAAAACTGCCTATTATCTCTTCTCGCTTCATTTCCAGCCCAGTTTTTTTCATTTTTCCAAACTCTTAATTCTCTCAATTTTATTAATGACAAACTTTGTTCATCTCTCCCTACTTCTTTAAATGGTCTGAAGTCTCATCACTTTTGTGTTAACTGGTGTCATTCTATCAGTTAGAACTGGTTAAACACTTATACCAAAAATATTTCTTTTTCAAACACACAAGTATAATTCCTTTTAATATTAAATTATTTCAACCAAAAGCAACTCTTTGAAGTATAATTTTATGATTAATTTCATTTATTATGTTTCCATCTGTATTAATAATCTCATCAAAGTATTTGTAATTTGCATAATCACCTATTATTTTACCATGATTGACACTTTATATAACAGTTTTTTATTTAATTTTGAACACACATTCTTTTAAGAAATATTCGTTATTAGTTACCTGATGGGATTTGATTCAGCATAGGTAACCTGACTATCTTTTACTCTTCATGATCCTTTCCAACACATTTTTGATATATGCGCTGCCTCTAAAGATATGACTGATTTTCTTCAAAAATAATCTTTTTTCAGTTAATCTTTTCAGTACTTCTGTATTGCTGATCTTGTTTTTGCTTATTATTTTGTTTATTTTTTTCAAATTCACCTCTTTAAATCCTCTAAATTTTTTCTCTTTTTGTTAAATTTTTTATTGATGTTTACTTTATATAAAGCTATATTTTATAATATCCATTTAACATACTTTTTTCTTAATTTTAATTTTAATGATCCACAGGCTATTCATATATCCTTATTATGAGCCTGTTAATCCGATTTTTACTCTCCTCTTCGTTATCATTTTAATCACGAGTCGATCAACTTCCTGGACATTTAAAAGTGCTTATGTGTTGTATAATCCTTTATCTTATGCTGAAGTTTTGCTTTATTTGTTTACGTCACTTTTTTTTTATTTGCATTTATTTTCTTCACAAATTTTATCAAGGTCGCTCAGTGCCACATATTTTATTAATTTCACTTTTCAATATCTATAAGTATTGATCTACCATCAGTGAGTCTGATGTAGTGAACCCCTTCCTACTCATTTCTACCATGCTAATTGATTCTAACTATGTTCAATTTGAGGAGACATCAATGTCTTAGACATCTTTTCTATATTCATTTAACAATTGACTCTAATTATATATTGAACTAAAGAAGTAACAGACATCCCTGACTTACACATCTTCTTAAGTCAATGTCTTCCATATTTATTTAGCTATTGATTCTATCTATATATTCAATTAAAAAATAATCAGACATCCCTGCTTTAGTCATCTTTCTATGTTAATCTCTTCCATAAGAAGGTTAACCATACAAATAATGCTATTTATATATAGATTTCAATATAGGCATTTTTTCAATAAGTAATATATGTGTGTTTATCTTCCGTGAATTGAATGTATGAAATGAAGAGTAATGTCACATACTTTCCAAAAAAAAACTTTTATCAATGATTTTGAGCCTGTTTTATTGGAAAAGCAGATATGGAGTATTTATAAAAATTCTTTTGAACAACTGGAAGTCTTATTTACAATTGCTTAATAAGATTTTAACTGTGCGTTAGTAGATTATAAAAATCTAAAATACTTGAGGACCAATGTCACATGATAATCACTTTCATTCAATCAATCAAGGTGAGATAAATTTTTTCCCCAACATTTTTTTTTTTTTTTTGAGAATTTATTGGGGAACCTTTAAGTCCATCACTCTCACTATTCTAGGATCATTAAGTGAATGACTAAAGAAAAATGATTATTTTTAAAGCAACATATAATGAAAACTTGAAGAAAACCTTTAATGATTTATATATTCAAAATGTAGATTACTCCAGAAACTTGGTGAAAATATACATTTTTATATAAAAAAAAAAAGACTCGCTTTTCTATTGAATGTTAATGCTATATAAAGCTTAAACAGAATCTTCAATTCAATATATAAAGCTTAGGTTAATTGCCTACATGTCAGGGGTCCCCAACCTTTTTGCACTTAAGAGCACATTCCATATTACCAGCCAGGTGGCAGGCACCATTTATTTTTTATCTGGGCATAATTGCTGAGATATTCTTGACTTCGTTTAAAGAGAAGCCACTGTACATCACATCACATGTAAATTTATAGTTGGATATTGTTAATAATACACATAATGTACAAAAAAATATTTATTTCAAAAATAAAATTTTAACATATAATTGATGTTTATATTTTTACGCTGTAAAAGTATATTTGATTACAATATAATACAATAATTCATAAAAAAATTTAAAAATTAAATTTATTTGTATCAGATAAATAATTTTTTATCGTGTTCGGATAGCGGCGGGCACACATAAAATGGTCTGTGGGCGCCATGGTGCCCGCAGGCATAGGGTTGGGGACCCCTACTATATGTAATTATTTGTTTTAAATTTAATGATTTCTGTTTTATAATGCATATTTTTATGCTTGTCAAATTTTTGTTTAGGTTTTGATTTTAGTGAAGATGAACCAACTGCTTTAGTGCAACATGAAGGCGGCCCATGCGCAATTATAACACCTGTTCAAGCATATCTTCTCAAGAACGCACTTTTCAATGGAGAAACTAATGAAAACTGGAGACAAGCATCATGTAAGTTTTTAAAAGAATTTTATGCTGTATAATATAGTAACTAATACATTTAAGGAGATAGGATAGTTAGGTGTATTGAAACAGTAAGATTCGTATTCGAATCTTAAGTTTCACCTTTTTCTATCGTCTCTCACTCCGCGGTCTATCCCACCCAAATTTAAACTTTTTGGTATTGAATTGTGTGTGTAGCAATATTAAAAATGTATAGATATATGTAGAATTCACCATAAACACGCACACATTTCGATCTCAAATTTAGGACAATAAATAAAGATAAATAATATAATTTAGATTTCTTTTAGTTATATAAAAAAAATATATTTTTAACCATTTATTTTAAATTGTAAAATCCATTATTTATTGCTTTGTTTAAATTTCATTTAATAATAATTTTAGAAATCTGATGTAATATTTAATTAAAAGTAAAAGTAATCGTATGTTCCCTTTTGTCTTTGAAATTTTAAAAGCATCGGTCGGTGAGAGATAATAGATTAATTAAAAAGAAAAATTCCCTAAAATCTAATTGCAAAAACTAAATGTAAAATCTAAACGTAAACAATAGAACGGCAGCTTTCACTATAATTAAACTAACAAAAATGCATTGATTATCCTCAGGGCAAATTAAGTGGAATCTAAAAATACATTAACAAAAATGTAAAAGATAAGATCTAAGAAAGGAGACCATTTTAGACTTTCTAGAGACTGTCTTGAACTTTAGCTGTGCTCTCAATCAGTTGAGAGTCTCCAAGATATTAAATAAATTTTTCCTGCCACGGTATGACCGAGTAAAAGCGCCCAGACTATTCTCCATCTGGAGATGGCCTATCGGATGCCAAACCTTTCATTGCCCTTCATAAATTCAACCACGAAGATCTGCTGCCTAAAATAATGAGAAAGCTTCTGCTGTTGTTAAATTAAATGAACCACCTAAATACAGGAAAGAACTGCTAATCATGAACAATTTGCTATTAACCAATGGAATCGGAAAACTTCTCATAAACAGGTACCTGTCTCCAAATTCTTTAGAGTATTCTACTAATATGCTATAGCTCATTCTTCATACTACTTATATAACTTATAAAATGTAAAATTATCATTTGTAAAACTAAAATTTAATAATTAATTTATTGTGCAAATTTCTCTAATAATCTAGCTTACCTCACTCTATCTTTCTTGGGTACGTATATCTAAAATCTACATTTTATCATATAATTATCACATGCTCATAATTTTCTAAATATAAATCTATAATCGCTTGAAACAGTGGATGCGTGTCAAATTTTCATTAATATTTACTTTCATAAATAACTTAATATTTTCACATAAATCGACACGCATTCAATGCTACCTTTATTGTAATGTAGGGGTCTACTGCTTAGCAAATGGCTGACGTATTAGTGTAATAATTACCCAGTTTTTATATATTCTATATTTTATTAAATCTTGATTAATAATGCCATAAAATTGCATTTCTTTGAGAGTCGCAAACGTTCATTATTAAATGTTGATAATGTAGGGCCGAGTTAGAAAATATATTTAAATCTTACCAAAATCTTCTATACATTATACATGTGTTACGTTTTAGAGACGCGATAACCCATTATAAGCCTTGAATATTCCGGATTCTATAGGGTTGAAAGTAATCCCAGTCGTCCTACACAAGCGGACATAATAAATGCTCCCGTAGGGCTAGACGACCGTCGCGCAGCCAGCAGGCAATCACGGCACAAACCGTTTGTCCCTGGTTATGCTTATGTGACACCTTACCTCTTTGGGCCAATGGCAAACGCCAGCCCGTCGTTCTCGTTCTTATAAACTCATTCATGGCTATGCAGTTTTTATATACTGCCATTCCATGTCGCCTTTCTAAAACGTACCACGTTTCTTTAATTAACTTTATTATTCCATGTATCACTCCGTCCCTGCATTAGTGACATAACTCATTCTCAAATAAATGTTTGCCCCTAGTTGTTAGTAAATATTTTAATTAAATAAATATATGTCCGCCGCTACTCTTATAAATTTTACTTTAGACTCTTGCATTGCAAAGGTATAAATCTCTCAAGGCATGCCTTAGAAATACTTGCTCGAGAATTTTAGGTAGCTAGATTACGCCTTCAAATAAATGTATTTCTTTTGTAAACATTACAGTATCGGAAATACCGCTACTGAGGTCTTAAATATAAAATATGTCTAAATAAATAAATGTATTCTTTAATATATAATAGTATCGCAAATCCCGCTACTGAAACTTTAAATCTATAAAATATTATTAGTAAATGATTTTTTTTTATTAAAATGTTTCAATAAATAATTTTAAAATATATGTCTGCAGTTACGTTTTATTTATTCGATACCCATTCTATATAATATTTCCTCGATTATGTAAATATGAATGTTTAATTAATATTAGTTTAATTATTGGCTAACTCGAAAATAAAATCATGAATCTCTTGCATATCCCTGACCACCGTGCCTAAAGAAATGTTTACTAATGTCGCATCAGATGCGTTGTTTCGTAGATTGTATTGTGGAACCGATAAACTATGTTCGAACTTAGTCCTACGGGTGGCTTCGCTACCTAGATGGTGCTGCAGTTCTATGTGGTGGTCGAATTCTGCACTATGTTAACAAGTCACACGTTTTCTGACTGTTACAGTATGGGGGTAATGGACAATATGATCATTATATATAGTTACTATTTAAAATTCTATACAAGTAATATGATAATGTACTACCTCCCTAAAATATCAAATTGACAAATTTATTTTTTTATTTAAGCATTAGTACCTTTTCAAAATAGTATTTTAGTTAATTTGCCTTTTTTTTTTGTTTGTTTGTCTATTTACCTGTGAAATCTTGTATTTCAAATTTTTGCCTAGTTAACAATTTCTGATTTAGTTGAAACTTAGCATAAATATATTTTCTTGATGACAATAGATTTTTTTTAGAATTTGCAAACAATTTTAGCAAAAAAATAAAATTTTTAATTTTGTATGGGATCAGTATTCTTTATGGTATTGCTGGTTAGCAGGACTAAATTGTATATAAACCTTCTTTATTTTTAATTTCTAAAATTACATAAAACTAAAAAGTTGAAAATAAAAAATTTTAATGAAATGCTTTTATTAACATAAATGTACTAAAAAATAAAAAAAAGCACTATTTTTGATATTGTGCATCCAAAATAAAAGCATATGATGCTTATGTTTAGAAACATTGTTACACTGTTTTTTAATATAAATGCTATTTTTTACTTTGATCGAATAATATTGAGAATACTGTGAAAACTAAAGAAAAATTATTTTTAGTGGATTTTTTTTAAAAAAAATTCAATTACGTTAATAAAAATATTTCATTGCCGTTTTTTTTTTTATATTTTTTATTTTAAAATAGATCAGGTTTGAATATTTATTTGAAAATTATTAATACATAAAGCTTTCACTGTCAGTTTTCTTTTGCATTTGTTGATCGTATTTATAGCCTAAATTTAGTCTCTGAAATATATTAGTTACATCTGTAGGGTAAATATAAGGGATTTGAACTCAGACTTTCAAGCATCTTTCAACTATCCAGACTATCTCATACTATTGATACACATGACCACACACATGTATAAAAACAAATCGCCAATATACATATTTCATGCTGAAGCAGCACTCATCAGTTGGTCCTGATTATCATCTCCCACACATATATATATATAATCAGATGATAATCTGGACCAATGATGAGTTCTGGTTCAGCACGAAATACATATTATTTATCTTTTCTGCATGTGTGTGGTCATGTGTATCACTAGAATGAGATAGTGTGGATAGTTGAAGGTTCCTTGAAAGTCTGAATTCAAATCCCTTATATTTACAATTAAGTTCCAGGTATAAGAATGTCTGTATTTCAAATCTACAGTGTAAGTAAATTGAAGGATCAAAGTATTTTGTTTGCAGACTTATTGGCGATTTAATATAAAGTTAGTCTTTAATCACTTTTTAATAGATAATCTGCTAATTCATTACTCTACACAATTAATAGTTTGTATTTACAGAATTATTTTCTTAAGAATTTTTTTTCTTGTTATAAATCCTTTAACTAAGTAAACAATATTCAAAATTGATTTTTGTTGTTAATAATATTTAAAAACTTTCCTATTTTCGTCTTAAAGGGTTAGCATGGTTTAATTTAATCTTATTTCAAATAATCATGTTCTTATATAAAGGTGGAGAATGTATATAGCATTACATTTTATTTTAATATTTAAGCTTTTTTTTTAATTAATAATAAAATAATCACATGAAAATAGGAAAGAGAAGTTTATATTTTATAAATTTTCTGAAAGTATAATATCAGTATGCTGCTAAAATAATTTACATAGATGATTTAAGATATAAGCAAAGAATCCTTTGATCCAGTGATATACATTATCGATAGAAGATTAGTAGATCATTTTGTGGCAATTAATAATTTTGATGTAAATTTATTCATGTTAAATATATTGAAAGTACTTAAGACATGTAAAATAGGCAAGCATGAATAGTAGTAGGAGTTTTTGAATCAAAACTGACTTAAATTTGTTTAAAAATTTAATAGTTTAAAACATTAAGAAATAGGTTTAATATACATTTATGAGAGTATGTACAAAAATATTTGATGAATACTAAGTTTAAAAAGAAATAAAGTTTCTTGACCATTTTTTTTTTTTCTAAAACTATATGTATAACTAATAATAATAAATATATAAATCATTGCATAAAATATAAATATCTACATTTGCGTATATAAAAGAAATATACCTAGGAAATATTTTAAACAATAACAATATATCTATACCTCGCTTAGCAATTGTCCTTTATGTGAGGATTCACCATGGCGAACATCAATTTGTACCACTATTTTGACTTACAATCACTATAACGTTCATAAAAAAAAAAATTTTTTTAGCAGCCATTTTGTAAGATTGATGACGTCATAGAATAGTTAGTTATTAATGTTATGTCATCCAAAAGCAAAATAGCAACTTTCATACTGAAATTATACAGAAGAGAGTTTATTCATAATATACAATACAATACACAATATTAGTGCTGTATACAATATTTTAATTATAAACTTAAAATACAATTAATGAATAAACAGTATGGTATTTTATTTAATTTTCGTCTAGCATCTTTGCAAGAAAATTGAAGTAAAGATGTTTATCATTAATGATTACCAAACCCAAAAAAAAGTGTTTCACTCAGTATAATAAATAATCAAAATCATATTTTATAACCCAATATATTAATATCTTTTTAAATTTTAAAATGTATATATTAGTTTTAAAACTGTATTTCCTCACTTTTATGGATTAAAATTTTTACAACAGTATTTTGTTTGCAGCAAAAATCATTGTATTGTAATTTAGTTATCATAATTGTTATTTTGAAGAAGAAAAAATCATAATAATGAACTTAGTATGATCGAAAATTATTAAATCTAAACCAAAAAAATAACACAATCTATTTGTTAAACCACTAAACATCACATGATCACCATCTCTTATATTAGCACATAATTGTTGAAAGCAAAGACAAAACTCTCCATACAGTAGTGCCACCCTGTGCCAACCAGAATAATCAATGGATGCCAGAAGGCTTGTGCATAAAATCTCTATCTAGTGCCTACTCATCCAATATCCCCAGACTAGTTTCTGGCTTGTGGCCTTCATCAGTGAGGAGCCTTGGATCTGAGAGCACTGCACCTAGATCTTAGGATCTAATGCAACCCTCTAGCAGCCACCTTTTAACTCTACTTTACAAAACTATGAGAATGAAATTGAAAACACAATAATATTTTCAATCCAAGCTCAATAGCTTATATAGTCATATGGGTCTGAACTCAATTCAGCACCCATACATTTTGGTAACTTTGGCTCTTTAACAACCATAGCCACCACTATCCTATGAGGCAGGATTGGTGTTAAACCACTAAACATCACATGATCACTATCTTATACTAGCACATAATTGTTATTAAACAAGGCAAAACTCTCCATACTGTATGGGTACTGAATTGAGTTCAGATCCATATGACTATATAAGCTATTGAGCTTAGATTGAAAATATTGTGTTTTCAATTTCATTCTCATAGTTTTGTAGTTAAGTGGAGATAAAAAGTGGTTGCTGGAGGGTTGTATTAGATCCTAAGATCTAGGTGCAGTGCTCTCAGATCCAAGGCTCCTCACTGATGATGGCCACAAGCCAGGAACTAGTCTGGGGATATTGGATGAGTAGGCACTAGATAGAGATTTTATGCACAAGCCTTCTGGCATCCATTGATTACTCTGGGTGGCACTACTGTATGGAGAGTTTTTGCCTTTGTTTACAATCTATTTGTGTGAATTTAAAATCTTCTAATGTTATCATACACTCATAAAAATGTAGAACTGAAGAAAAAAAGTGAAAATTGTATGCAAAATTGCATATAAATAAACTGAAAAAGATTCATATTTTTAATATTTATTAAATAGTTTGTCTGCACTAATCGAAAAATCTTAAAGTGATTTCAAAGAACATGTCTATCGACTTAATAAAATGCGACATCTCGTGGTAAAAATAAATTTTACACTTAACATATGTATTTGTCTATTCATATAAAGTGATCTTTATTTAGATCAGCATAGTACATATTGTAAAAAAAAAAAAAAGCCTTAATTATTGATTCCAATATGTAAACACAGAATGCATTAGATTTTTCTTTTTTAATAGGTCAGAATTTTTTTAAGTAGTTTTGACAATATACAGTATGCTAATTTTGGTAATCTTACACTAATGATAAATGACAACTCTTTTTGATTGATTAAATAAGTTATTAAACTTTTTTTTTAATTCTAAATAATTTCATGTAAATAATACAATATAGTAGTACAAATTTGAAGAAGAAAAACTTCACTATGGATTTTTTTATCAGTGCAATGAAAAACAGTTGCAAAGAAGAACACAAAAAATTAACTGCTAGTGTATTTCCACTTTCTTGTCCATTTTGTTGTACTTTTAGATAGTTAAAAGACGCATTTTTCTTTCTCTAACAATTTTGTTTACGTTTTCAATTAGTATCATGTCTGCAACCAATATAACCAAGAAAAAAATCAAATGAGCTTGGAAACAGAAATAAATATCTTAAATCAGTTGGAAAGAGAGAGAAGAAAATCATGATATCTGTTCTATGGGTTATCTACGTTTACTGTTGCCACTATTTTTAAAAACAAAGACAAAATAGAACTAAGTGCTCAAACCATGTAGGTATAGAGAAACTTTCCAAAATCATGAAATCACAACAACCCATATATAAAAAAAAAACAATATCAACAAAGAATTTAAAAGACAACAATGGACCTTAGAATAAGCAATTCATGATTCAGAAAATTATAATTATAATTGTAATTCTATTTAGAAGATAATAAACTTTCCTCATTAGCGCCATACATAATATTAAATCAACAATGTTAAATACAAGGATACTCTCATTCCAGCCACAAGGTAAAGACTTTGAGAAAATAAGAATGACCATCTTTATTTTCAAACCTAAATGCACTTATATAAGGCCATTCTTATGTGTCTTGAAATGAAAGCATGAATATATTAAATCATTTGCTTTATGTCCTTTTTTTTTTTTTTTTTTGACAATCTTATTAACACATATAAAATATAATTTACTTTGTGCTAATATTAGATGTTAAATTATGTAATAATCAATTTTATTAGCGCAATGTCAGATTGTAATTCCATTTAGAAGGTAATAAACCTTCCCCACTAGTGCTACTTAATATTAAATAAACTATGTTAAATACAAAGGTAGTAAAATTTATTTAAGTTTTCTTTTTAATTAATCAAAGCAATATCATAAAAGAATTCTCTCTAATTAATCTTGCATAATTAAAATTTAATTAAAGCACCGTTTTTCTTTGGTATCAAAATAGATCTCCAAAATTTTGATCTAGATAATTTATTTTTTGATTTAAAATTTTTTCTGCATAAAAAAAAAAAACATCCCTAAGAAATAAAAGAAAATTAAAAAAATATTTTAGTTATCTTTCATTTAAATATTTAGTAGCAAAAAATGAAATATATTTTATTTCTTTTCTTTTAATATTAACTAAATATAATATTGAATATATTTATTTTTTTAAAAATGTAGTGTCTACCAAATATGCAGACACGTACATATGTACACATCAATTTGTTAAACCTATTTCTTAATGTTTTAAACTAATAATTTCTTTATAACAAATTTAAGTGTGCTTTGATTCTATATTGACATTAACTATTCTAAGCCCCCTACTATTTTTTATATCTATTCTATTGCCTTAGCAATCAATATATACATATTCATTTTTTAAAAGCAAATTTTTTTGTTTTTAACAAAGTTTATCATTTTAACTTAAGGTCATTTATAAAAATTAGCTTATGTGGGAAATATCATTCTTCAGTTATTATTAAATGAATTCTGAAAGGACATGAAATTCAATAATATTATTTTAAATTGTAAATGAAAATAATTTAAGTTATTGAAAAGTAGTACTTTCTAACATGATCTTAAAAGTGTTACAGTAGTAATTTCTATGAAAGTTGATATGCATATGTAGTGAAATAGATAGATGGATTGGCAGGTGGTTTGATGAATGGATAGAAAGGTGGATAGCTTCATAAGAAATATATGTAAATGTATAAACTTCATTGAGAGTAATTTTGTGTTTTTTTTAATTAACAGCAGAACAAGTTCAAATTTATTTGCTAAACGCTCTCTGTCAAATATTAGAATTAGTTAATTCAGACACTGACTATATTCTAGTATTTAATTCTTCTAATCAGTGTAATGATGAGATTGAAAATAGTATGGAAGGCCATAGTTCTGAAGGAGAAGAATCGAATCTCATTAAGCGAATCAAAGCCCCTCAAGAACATTTTCATAAAAGTTTAAGGTAAATATTGTATTAATTTAATTTTTATTTTAATAAATACCTCATTAAATAGTTTTAAATGTAATTGAAAATTTAAAATATACTATTTATAATTTATTCTTATTTATTTAAATAGAATCTAATAGCAATTATATTAATTGTACTGACATTGTACATAATATATTTGGGTTTTACATATCGGGTAAAATTACCAAAGCAATACTGAAAGTGCTATTCAATAAATTTAAAAAAATAAACAATTGTTCATATTTATTACAATTTGCAATAATAATAAAAAAATGAAATAAGCGATTTGTTTTCAAAACTATTTCCAATATGAATTCAAATTGACAATTTCTATTCAATATGAACACTTAATACTAATATTTAAATTTATAAATGTTATATTTTAGCAAAATTTCACAATCGGACACTGTAATGTCATTTATCAGAAAAGGCATTTCCTATGTTGAAATATAATTGTGAAATTTAATTCATAGTTTTATAATAATACAATACAAACTTATGCATAATTTATTAAAAAATAATTACTGAGTAATACAGACTTGGATAATTTACTAAAAAATTATACAAAATAATGAAGCCGTAATTTGTTAGTAATTATTTAATAGACTATCATTTACTGGTGGTAATAATTGTTTGATTTTTAAAAAAAAAAAAAAAAATCTTCATTAGTTTGTATTATTTTTTAGTAAATTACTCAAACTTGTATTATTCGGCAAATTATGTTTTTATAATTTGTATTGTGTTTTTAAAAAAATTACACATTATATGTTCACATTAGTTTATACAAAAAATTTTCAGTACTTCCTTTATAACTTTACCAATTAGCAACAGTCTGTTAAGTAAAACTCAAACATGTTATATGGAATGTTTGTGCAATTAGTACTGCAATTATTTTATCTATCAATTTCATTGAAAATGTAGTCCAAGATGGCTGTTGGATTTATAATTTGTAAAGAATTTTTGATATTCCTTTAGCATATACTCTGACAATTCGTTTCATGTTTGAATATGTGCTCTGTTAGCAAAACTTGCATGATAATAGTATGACTTCAGGTCTTCCTTATTTATTTTAAACTCTTTATTTCAAAATTAAAGAATAAAAAGAATGAAAATATTACCCAATAAAATACATACGTATATTTATTGTTTTGCAAATTTCAACATCATATCAAAAACAATATAGAAAAGAAATACATTTTTTTTTTAAAAAAAAAAAAGATGGTAAATAAGAAATATAATTATATTGTGAATAAATGTTTGTCTGACCTATTTTTTAAAATTTCCCAGCATATATGTGGTTGGAAAATTGTTGACATCTTATGTCTTTTTTATCCTAAACTTTTACTTTTCAACAACATAAAATTAAACCAAAATCTTCATGTAATAAGTGTAAAGTGATAAAGCGCCACCAGTAATAAAATGTGAAGTTCAGAGGAGCACACACTAATGGAGAACAAAATTTTCTTCCTTTATGTATATAATTTTAAATTTTCTTTAAAATTATTCATCAAATATGTATCACATGGAATTATAAATAAAAAATCTAATGTGTATGATTATATAATTCAAGAATAGATTGTGCAGTATCTGTTATTTATTGACTTTAAAGATCTTTGGCAACATTGACCCAAAAGTGATTTGGACAATAATTGAATCATTTATAATAGATTATAAACTAATTAACCTTT